>VONZ01000675.1:387500-408588 GCA_012976165.1 Labeo catla
TTGTAGTCAACCGACATCAAAAAGACCGATGAAGAAAAGCTGCGGTTCTGACGAATACAGAATCTGTTGGTGATCAAACTCCCGGGTCTGAAAAAACAAATGTAAAGCCTCTAATTCCTTGTCGCCATTAATCAGCTCTGTTTGAGTTTCTCTAGATGTATTAATATTTGCAAACTGAACTTTTCAATATATATGTATATGTATATGTATATGTGTTTGTATGTATGTATATAAACAAACTGTCCCACAATTGAGTTAAACACCTTAAACAGGCATTGCCTTTTATTCTTTGAAAGAATGTTCAGAAAAAATGTAAACGGAATAATCACTGGCACCGTTTCATTGTTTGTGTGTGATTACATTTCACCGGAATGATTCGGCGTTATTACTTCCCCAGCTTAGTTACGCTGTTTTTGTTAGTTGAGTGGACCGTGGCCGTCCCTGCTGTGAAGCGGTTTCCCGGAGTCCCTGTTTATCCTTAAGTTCCTGTTTTAGATTAGCTCCAGCCTTATCAGAGCTCACGCGGGATAACCTTGTCTGGTGTGTGTGTGTTTGGCAGGGAGATACTGGCGGCTTGATGTTCGGCACAGCATGGTGTCACTTTCTCTCACCACAGACCTTCTTAATTGCGATTGGTGCTAATGGGTCTGATGATGGAGCCATCATTTATCTGCATGAACCGACTGCATTCTTATGTTAATTACTGATCTAAAACAAACATTTTTGATATGCAGTTGGAGAACAGTTCATTTTGAAATCATATGTCATACATTAGCCATTTTAAAGGTCAGTGTTCAGTTTCCAGCATTAATGGGGCTTCGCAATATTTGGTGCACACATGACTCTATTTGATGTGCAACTAAAGCTGTTTGGTTTTTACAAATTGATTAATGCATCTTCCATATAGATGAGTGTGATTTAAACAAATCTGCAGTATGAACAATAATAATTACTGGGTTTCCATTCATGATTTGTAGGCAAATTGTGGGATATTGCATAAAAACATTTATTTAACAAAATGCTTTTTTTTTTTTTTAATTGCATACATACACCACTCTTTCGAAAGTTTGGAATCATTTTTTATGTTTTTTAAGGAAGTCTCTTATGCTCATCTGTGCTGCATTTATTTGCTAAAAAATACAGAAAAAACTAATATTGTGAAATATTATTGGAATTTAAAACATTGGTTTTCTTTTTTAAAATATAATTTATTTCTGTGATGCAAAGCTTAATTTTTAGCATCATTATAGACTGATTTCTGAAGAATCATGTGACATTGAAGACTGGTGTAATGATGCTAAAAATTCATCATTGCATCACAGGAATAAATTATATTTAAAGTGCTTTTAAATCGAAAACTGGCATTTAAATTGCAATAATTTTTCACTTTTTGTTTTTAATTAAATAAATGCAGCATTTGTGTGAATACTCTTTGTTTTATTTATTTATATTAATAGTCTTCAAACTCTAAACAGACTAAAACTTTGTAGCATTATTTATTCATTTATTCATTCATTTGTATGGCAATATTCAACATTATATTGCAATAGACATCACTAAATGCTAATAAAATGACATTAAAAAAATAACACGCTGCAATGTTTACTGAGTATGTTAGAAATTAAATTAATTAATTTTACTTATCAATATTCACCTTATTTTGCAGTATATGCCATCATATTTCAATAAGCAGCCCTCTTTATTATTAAAATAGAAAACCGGTATTTTAAATGGCAGTAATGGCTTTTTTTTACTGTATTTTTGATCAAATAAATGCAGCGTTTGTGTCAATACTCTTTATTTTCTTATTTAATTATATTAATAGTCTCCATTAAATTGCAATAGACACTGCAAACTAAAATATTGCAGAGTAATTTAATTTATTTATTTTTGTAGCAATATTCACCATCATATTTTAGTAGACACTAGAAACTTAAAATACTGCACCATTATTTATGTATTTATTTATGTTGCAGTATTCACCATCACATTGCAGCAGACACTACAAATTAAAATATTGCAGAATATTTTATGTAGCAATATTTACTATTTTGTAATTGACTTTACAAATTAAGACTTTGCACAATTATTTATTTATTCATTAATTTGTTTGCCAGTATTCACCATTATATTGCAAAAGACACCACCAGCTGTTTGCAGTATATTATTAATTTATTTACCAATATTCACCTTATTTTGCAATATTTGCCATCACATTTCAATAAGCAGCACAAACTAAAATACTGCAGCGTATTTTATTTTTGTAGCAATATTCACCATCATATTTTAGTAGATACTAGAAACTTAAAATATTGCAGCAGTATTTATTTATTCATTGATTCATATGGCAGAATTCCCCATCTAACTCCAGTAGACACTACAAAATAAAATATTGCAAAATATTTTGTTTATTTAGGTAGCAATAGTCACCACTGTGTAATAGACACTACAAACTAAAACTTTGCACCTTATTTATTTATTTATTTATTCATTCATTCATTTGTCTGCCAGGATATTATTAATTTATCTATTTACCAATGTTCACCTTATTTTGCAGTATTTGCCATCATATTTCAATAAGCAGCACAAACTATAGCATTGCAGAGAGTGTAATTTATTTATTTTGCAACATGCTTCATGTTTTGCCGTATTCAGCGTTTATAGTTCTATAGGCACCACAAACTAACAGGTTGCAGAGTATGTTATTTACTCAGAAAATAATTTGCATTATAAAAGAGACGCTGGCTCACTAATAGTGGAGTTGTTTTCATTGTGCGAGTGCAGACAGATTCATTGTCTGACGTTCAGAAGGCTGAGTGAATGACTGCTTCAGACACCCATCAGTGTGCTTTATTACTGACCAAACTGAAGGACACATGAAAGCGGAGTGCTGCTTATTGACGGACTAGTGATGTTCATTATGTTGTATGTCTCTGGTTCTCTTCAATGACACTGGGCCGATTCATCACACTTCCTCAGCGTCGCTCTCCACAAAAGAACGCCACACCGGAATGAAAAGCCGTCTTTGTCCGCCGAGCCTTTTCCTCATGTCACATGCTGCCGCCTACCGCAGGAAACATCCTTGAATATAATAAAGCCAATTATGATCCAGACTGCAAAATGCTCACGCTCAGAGTTCAGCGAGGTTAATAAATCGGTGTCTAGCCACTTCAGACGCTCTGAAATATTAACATCATCAAAGTGGCTGTGTATTTAAATAATTAAAGGGTCTGGAAGCAGTGTGTCATGATGTCTGGTGTGCCAGCATGGCACCTGTCGAGCGCCGGACGAGCCTCCAGGAATAACAGCGCAGCTCCAGGCCGCTGTGCTTTTCCAGGAGGGAAAGCCTCGTCTGTCCTCCGCGGTCCCTCGCTCACTTTTTCCAGCCTTTTCTCATCCGCCCCGCTGGAAAGCGCCATCTCACCAAATCCCACCGGATGCAATGAAGTGGCACTCGACACTCGAAACCGTCTAAGAATTCAGGGCGTCCTGTATATAATTTCCATTAATATAATTGTGGGATCGCAAGTTAAAGAGGCAAAGATGGCATGGGCTATTCAGGTTTTCCTTTAAGGGAGAGTTTGTCCAAAAATAAAGAAAAAAAACCCTATCGTTTACTCAGCCTCGTGTCCAAACCTTAAAACTGGAAAAAGTTAGACCTCGCTGACTGAAGTAGATTTTGTGCTGCACAGAAGAAAGTCAATCATACACTGTCCCTTTAAGATATAATACTTAGAAATCTGCATTAGAAAAATGTAAAGCTGTTGTAAGATGACAAACACACTTTATTTAACCCTATTAAGCCTGACATATGAAAGAAGTCAGAAAAACTTTTTATTTTAAGTAAAACAATTTATTGAATCTTTAGACAAATCAAAAGACAATGTGTTGATAATCAAAAAAATACAAGTTGCTTCAGTGATCATTTTGCACTTAGAAATTTGTGTATCAAATATGGTACAGTAGGCTTTGTAGGCTTTAAAAATTACTTTATTGATAAGAACCTTTACTAATTAATAACCTGTGATATTGTTTTGATAATATGCCAGATTGAAGGTTTGAAGAATTGGTAAAAATAAACAGCTTGCATTTGGACTAGATTATGTGATGGAAGAGTTGTTTATTATAATTATTAATTTTAACATGGTGCTAAAATACGGAGATGTACTAAAATTTGATCTGGTAATGTATGTGTTGATTTTTTTTATTTTTTTTATTTTTTTTTTTTTTTCTTCCACTTTTCTCTGAAATCTTTTGGTGGTATTTTATCCATTTTTATTAAAACATTTTTTCAAATGTAAAAACATTATTTTTTTATTTATTAATATATATATATATATATATATATATATATATATATATATATATTTTAATTTCAAAACATTATTGTGTTTTATTTTTATTTTATTTTATTGTTTTTCCACATTTCTCTGAAATTTTATAAATTTATTTAAAAACATTTTTTTTTAAACATTTGAAATTAAATATTAATTTTATTTTATATATTTCTCCACTTTTGTCTGAAATTTTCTCTTTTGTCATTTTAAATCATTTTTTTCATTTTATTAAAAAAAACTTTTTCAAAACATTTTATTTTATTTTATTTTTATTTTATTTTTCCCCCACTGTCTGACATTTTTATCCATTTAGCCAAAAGTTAAAAAAGGAACAGAAACCGTTAACATTAATCAGAAAATTTCATACAGAGAAGAAGCGTCATGCACGTGAAATAGTTCAGGTTCTATCATATGTAATGTAATCAGCGGTTGTTGACAATATGATGCTGGAAAAACGTGTAATGTATGATGAAAAGCTATCTAGATGGACAATTTTCAAAAACATCCTGTAATTTCATGTAAAACAATATAGGGCTGTTTTGGGTTGTACATGACTGTATTTTGGTTGTTCTGATGGTTATTTGATTCTAATTTTGGGTGGTTTTGTTATATTTGGGCCGTTTTAAAATTTGACTCTAGGGGAAGCCTGTTTTTAAGTGCCGTTCCTGATTGCATCCTTTGAATTCCCTGTATCCTACCAGAGAGCAATGACTCGTAACGGGCCTCTCCTATACGAGGGAAAGTTTCCAATGAGGCTTTTTCGGAGCTCTTTATCAAAGCATTTTGAAAAAGAAGGGAAAAAGCATAAATTCGTCGTAATGTGCATCTGCTCGTACATCAAACGCAGCACGTTTTTCACGTCCCCTGTAATCTTGTTCACCAACAGAATGTGTTTACTGTGGTATTTTGATAGTCTAACATTTTGTGATTTTTAGAAACTTTGTGATCTGTTCGGCGTTTTCTGCCAGCTTTGAGTTGAACTGATAATGACTCAAATATTTATCCCTTCAGGCCGAGCTGCTTGCTTTTTAGGAGCATAATCAAATTTTGTTGGTGCACATTTTTCATACGTATCTCTGTCGTACACGTCTCTAATATATTGAGTAAGATACTAAACTCAGCATTTTTAAAGATGGAGATCAAATGAGTTAGTTTCTTTTATCACAACTGGATGAACACGGAGTAAATTTTAAGTGATTTTACGGCTCTGGTTTGAGGAAATGGTGCTATATTTTCCCATTTTATTAAGAAACATTCCAGTTGCTTTATCACTTTTCGCCTTTTTATATCTTCTTCTCTAATGGAAATGTTTGAAGCAAAGTTTTCTTAGGAATAGAAAGTGTTTAATAGAAATTAGAGCTCGAGTGTTTTTAGTTTGCAGAAGTCACTGAGTTCAGAAGGTGCTGGAAGAGGAAGGCTCTTTGTTATTGTATGCTTTTTCCTCAAGTGTCCAGTCTGTGGTTGTTCTCTTATAGTGTCAGACGACCAGTGATATTTTCATCTCATTTGGACCATGGAGACTTTGGTTTCCCTTTTCTGTTTCTGATTCATTGTTGAAATGACTTGGCCAAATGTAAAAGTAGGTGAGAATGACTAGTAACTGATTCATGGCACTTTTGAGACGGTAAAATAAGGCCAAGAAAATATCAAAAACTATTTTGGGAGAGTGTTTTTATGACAAGATCTATCATTGTTCCACTTAAGGGAAATGCGTTCTTGTGTCTGCACTATATTTTATTAAATAAAAAATATATATATATGTATATATGTGTGTATATGTATGTGTGTGTGTGTGTGTGTATATGTGTGTATATTTATTTATTTATTTATTTATTTATTTATTTATTTTATTTAATAAAATATAGTGCAGAATGTCAGTTTTTTTTTAATGTCAGTTTTACCTGTTTGTTATAGCCACTCAGCATTACCGTAATTGAAACCCATTAATTTTTTTTAACATTTAATAGGCTCTGAAATATATAACATCTTTTAATTTAAATGATTTTAAAACCGTCTTCACATAAACCATAAATTGTCTATGCATAAACTCCACAGATTAACCTTTACTCAAGCTTTAAAAGTTAATCAGCGACTAGAGCGCTCAAATGGTTTTCTCTTTTTCTTTTGTTCTTTGATTTCCATCAAAAAGAAACTTCAGGAGGTTTCACTTTAAAAATAGCACAGTCTCATTAAAACCTGACACACATGATGCGGATCTGACACACATCCGTTTTTTTTCCAAACTCTTTACGGTCATTTAAGACTTTATAACTCATTCAAGACTACGTTTACAAGGTAACTCGCCAAAACTGTGCATTTTGACAATTGTGTGTGCTTTCGTCTGTTGAACTGCTACTGGTGCGTTGTCTAAAGCGGCTCAGCGTATACGTACAGACGAGCGTGCAACCTTTAAAATTATATTTTACTGCATTTTTTTTTTTCACAACTGGCGACTGACACCGTTACATATACTCACCAACTCCCATTATTACTCGCATATGGCACTTGGCGAGTGTTAGTTTTAGGCCCTGATTGTAACACTTTACAGTAAGGTTCATTAGTTAACATGAAGTAACAATGAACAATACTTCTGCAGCATTTATTAATGTTAATGTTAATTTCAGCATCTGATAATGTATTATTAAAATCAAAAGTTAAAAAAAAAAACCAAAAAAAAAAACAATGACAGACTGTATTAACTAAAATTAACAAAGATTAATAAATACTATATTAAATGCATTGTTAATTCATACATTAACTGCGATAACTAATGGAACCTTTGTTGCTTTATTTTCATTTATTTTATTCATGAGTTATGCATAAGTTGTTCTTTAGCCTTTTATTTTTTCACTTTGTATTTCACATTTTTGACCTTGTCTTTTTTGTTTTGCCTTACTGAATTTGTAAGTGTCATTTGTTATGATTATGTTGAGTGTTGTGTTTGTTGGTTTATGAGAGTGAATCTGAGCCCAGTGTAAGTTATCGGTGTAAATGTCTTTATCTCTGATAGACTTGGTTTTTTGTGGAGTCCTGCCACAGATCTGCAGCAGTGTGGAATGTTCTGGGCTTGTGCTGCTGGGCTCCTGCCGAGCTAATTGAAGTAACGTGATGAGAGCGAACAGACGGGAACGAGCCCAGCAGAGCCAATGACCTCTGCAGATTCACTGCTAAAGCCGAAGAGTGACATTTTATTTAATAATACTGCACTTGCTTCTGCTGGAGTTTATTGTGCAGCTACAGCTTTACAGTCACCATTTGTAGTTTGTCTGGACCATTTTAACGCAAGCGTTTTCAAATATTGCTCTAAATATTTGGTTGAACTTCTGACTCATGGGTGTTTGGAAGCAATTTTACTTTCATATTGGACATAATTTGCAATTTAAACAGGATATTTAATGAGAAAAATGTAGGACGGGACTTCATTTATTCATTTGGGAATTAAGTGGATTGTGGAAAGTGCCGTTACATAATGAAGTCAGATGGTTAAAGTAGGAAAAATAAGAGGGATTCGTCCATGTGTAATTATATATATTGTGCTTTATGCTAATTATGCTATTTGCAGTCAATCTCATTGATATGTGCAAAAATCAATAATGAATTCGAAAGTAGTGTAGGTTGTGCTCTTTTATTTTGAAAGTACTGCTATATGAGGAAAAAGTGCAATAACATTTTAACATTTGGTTTGCAAACACTAAACAAATCAGGTGCTTTCTGACAGCAGCATTCCCTTATATAAGTGATCTTGTTTTAGATCTGGTTTGTATTATCATTTATCATAGGAGTTAAAAAAAACAACATAAATATTTGTTCACAAAATACTGAATTTTTTTTCACAATATACTGATAAAAATTATATATATATATATATATATATATATATATATATATATATATATATATATATATATATATATATAATCATTATTATTTATTATTATTATTATTATTATTAATTCTATAATTATTTTCTTTATTTTTCACTTGTCTCTTGTCATGACTATAGCAATGGTAGCTGCCATGACATGAAATTATAAACAAATAAACAAAACACTAATTAATAAAGCAAGTAAATAGGGTAAATTTTGATTCTATGCTGATTTGAATGGTTATTCTTTGTGTTTCAGATCAGTTTTAGAGTCTGCCTGACCCATGGCCTACTAGTTGGATCATGTGTATGAATGTGTTGAGCTGTTGTTTGAATCCAGGTTGTGATGTTTCTTCAGTCTGTTTAGTTTCCCAGATCCTAACAGTCCCTGTTTGGCGTGATAGAAGCCAAAAAAATACAAAATGAGTCCCCAGAGCCTTCTGAAGACAAATGTGGGTTTTATCTGACGTTTCAGCAGACAGTTTTAACATTTGAAGTTCGAGGTCCTTTCAACAGAAGTGATGTCAAATAACGCTACAGCACGAGCTGGCAGAGAGCTCTCTGTGTTTCTGTGCACGTTACGAGTGCGTTATTCGATTTCTGCGTGCGGAGAGACTGCGGCGTCTGCGTCCTGACAGCAAGATGGATGTCTGATGCCCGTCCGACTCTCCTGGGCTGCATCCAAATGGGTTTGTGCTCCGTTTGAGAGCGCCTGCCCAGACAGATTGAAAGAGGCTCGGCGTGTCCCTCGGCTAATACATGGCGCGTGCCGAGAGAGGCAGCTCTGCTTTTTGGATCGCGCCGAGCTTATTGGCAAACTGTTTTACTAAAACAAGCGAGCCAAGCGGATCTTGCTACTGTATCTCTCTCTAGACACATGAGGATGTTTGGGAAGGTTTTAAAAGCTAATAACCGCTCTGGTTCTGAGATGCTCTTCAAGTCCAGTTACTTATTGGCCATCCAGCCTCGTATTGTGTGTTGTTTCTTAACCCACTGCCAGGATCTCTTCAAGGAAGATGTTTTCATGTTATACGAAGGCAGCTGACTCTTCTGTTGAGAATGGATCAGGATGGACTAGATGTGCGGTTGAAGTCAAAAGTGTACATACACCTTCCAGAATCTGCAAAATTTTACCAAAACAATAGGGAAAAGATGTTTACATATAGTCCATAAGAGAAAATTTAATTTATAAAAATAAACCCGTTCAAAAGTTTACATGCGCTTGATTTTTAATATGGAGTTGTTACCTGAATGATCCACAGCTATGTTTTGTTTAGTGATAGTTGTTCATCAGTCTTTTGGTTTGTCCTGAACAGTTAAACTGCCCTCTGTTCTTCAGAAGAATTCTTCAGGTCCCACAGATTCTTTGGTTTTTAGCATTTTTGTGCATTTGAACCCTTTCTGACAATGACTGTATGAATTTGAGATCCATCTCTTCACACTGAGGACAACTGAGGGACTCATATTCAACTATTACAGAAGGTTCAAACACTCACTGATGCTCCAGAAGGAAAAATTATGCATTAAGAGCCGGAGGGGTAAAAACTTTTTGAATTTAAAGATCAGGGTAAATTTAACTTATTTTGTCTTCTGGGGAACATGTAAATATCTTCTGTAGCTTCTGAAAGGCAAATGGGAAAAATGGGAAAATGTATCATATAGAAAAACATAAAGAAAAATCTTCATTCTGTTTAAAAGTTTACACCCCCCCTCTCTTAATGCATCGTTTTTCCTTCTGGAGCATCAGTGAGCGTTTGAACCTTCTATAATAGTCCCTCAGTTGTCCTCAGTATGAAAAGATGGATATCAAAATCATACAGTCATTGTAGGAAAGGGTTCAAATACACAAAAATGCTGAAAAACCAAAGAATTTGTGGGACCTGAAGGACTTTTTCTGAAGAACAGCAGGCAGTTTAACTGTTCAGGATAAGCAAGGGACTCATGAACAACTACCACTAAACGAACAAACAAAATAAATACAGCTGTGGATCATTCATGTAACAACACAGTATTAACAATCAAGTGTATGCAAATTTTTATAAATTCAACTATGATTTTCTCTTGTTGATTATATGTAAATGTCTTTTATGTGAAATATATGACTCAGGTCAGTACTAAAACAAACAAAAAAAATAACATGCATTTTGTATGATCCCTCTTATTTTGGTAAAATAATTAACATTTTGCAGATTCTGCAAGGTGTATATAAACACTTGACTTCAACTGTATTTTATTTGACTTTAATAAAGCATAAAAATATCATATGTTTGTATATATATAGAGAAACATGCCAAGTTCGTGTACTTGTTCTGCTGAAAAACAAAGCTACAGCCAGTTATTTTACTTTGAAATGTGCATTCTGTTTCGGAATGTCTGTTTTTGTTTTGGTCTGTGTGACTCTGTCCACTGCCAGTTCACCCAGTTGTATTCCAACACTCTGGGTTGCCAGTTGGTGGAAAACCCAACGTATTGCAGCTATGGAAGTCAGAGAATCACACATTCTACCTGACCTAAAAAGCTTTTCTATCTGTCTAAAAAGTGGATAAATCAACTTATAGTGTAAGGCTTGTTGCCTTCCATTGTCAATCGTGCACGTTCCTGTAGCTTGTCTTCAGTCTGGCAACCCTTGTGAGGATAAACAATTCTCTTTGAATTTGGACTGCAGAACCCATTTCAACCGCTAGCTGTCAATATTACATACTGCACCTTCAAGTTGATTTGTATTTATATTTTCGTTGTTTAGACAAACTTTTCAAGTTTGTTTTAGCAACACACTCACAACACACCAAAGCACAGCACGTTAAAATGCTCTCTGAGATGTTGTGTCTCTTAATTTGTTGTCTTTAAAGCATCGCCACTGCAGCCATCAAAGCACCGCGTGTGTAACAGATCCTCCGCCTTTAACAAGGCAATTACTGGTGGACTTCACATCGCCCGCTGGGAGCAATTTTCACATTATTACACATACTAGCTCTGTTTTTTGTGTGTATGAGTGTGTACTGATAGTTTATTGCAATTTAATAGATACCGAGCCAATTTATTTGGTGAGTATCTGTGATATAAAAGCTGCAGAGTCTGTGCTTTTTGTAACGTCTGCAGAGAGATTGCTTTAAACTAAATTAATAGTTTTATTCCGCAAGGATGCATTAAATTAATTAAAGTCATTTAAAATGGTACAAAAGATTTCTGTTTTATAAATGCTGTTCTTTTGAACTTTCTATTCGTAAAAGAATCTAAAAAATGCAACTGTTTTTAACACTGATAATGATAAATGGTTCTAAGCAGCACATCAGCACATTATAATGATTTCTGAAGAATTCATGTGACTGAAGACTGGTGTAATGATGCTGAAAATTCAGCTTTGATCACAGAAATAAATTACATTACAGTTATTGCAATAATATTTCACAATATTGCTGTTTAGTGTAGATCGCAGTGCATATGTCAAGATTCATTATGTCCTAATTAATGGCTAATATAGATCTGAGGAGGTTACTTTTAGGTCAGCAGGTCAAAAAAGTTTGGTAGATTATTAAAAATGGCACGTCTGCATGTTTGATTAAACGTCAAAATATCAGCATCTTGTTTCTCTCTGCACTAGTTAATGCTGATTTGACAGCACAGCTATATTCTTTCCTCATGTGTAGGAAGCCATGAGCTCATTCCAGCATGTTTCCATTGTTACAGTCGGTTTCTTCAGCATGCCTGACTTCCAGTCGCTAACGATCGCTTTCCTTTCTCGTGGTCTGGGACTCTGAGTTCACTGGTTGGGAATGGTTTGGAAAGAGCTCGGGTGCTGTTTAAAATATGAGAAGTCCTGCATCCGGCAGGGTCTGATAACACACAGCTGTGGCCCAAACTCCCAGCGTACATCTGGCCAACTACACGCCCGCCTGCTGCTGCGCGCGGCCCCTTAAAATTAACCGGCCTCTGTTACAATGAATTAAATTTGCAATTAACCTCCCCGGGAGGTCAGAAGAGGGCACGCAGAGAGGAAAGAAGCTTATCTCACGTCGTGCCAAGGCCTTTGCCAGTCCTTCGTCAGGCACAGCGAGGGTCTCATTGTGGCGCGCACAGCCGAGGCTCACATGAACGCCGATAAACGCGATTAATTAGACTTTGCTTTTGAACCAGAAGGATCCGGTGGAGCACAGACAGTCATGCAGCCTTATTAATTTCCTCTTTTTATTTTTATGAAGTAAACTTGGTTCTGGTTGTGTTTTGTGAACGAAGCCCAGCTTGTGGTTATTGCAATTTAAAATAAGAGTTTTCTATTTTTAATGTACTTTTATAATGTGATTTATTCCTGTGACGCAAAGCTGCATTTTCAGCATCATTACTATTTAGTGTCACATGATCCTTCAGAAATCATTCTAATATGTTGGTTTATTATCAGTGTTGGAAACACTTGTGCTGCTTAATATTTTTTCGGAAACTGTAATGCTTTTTTAATTCAGAAATTAATACTTTTGTTCAGCGAGGATCTAACAACATGTATTGTTATAAAATATTTATATTTATTTAAATGCTGTTCTTTTAAACTGATTTACCAAACAATCCTGGAAAAAAGTATTCCACAAAAATATGAAGCAGCACAACTGATTTTAACATTGATGATTATGAGAAATGTTTTTAAGCAGTAAATCAGCATATTAGAATGGTTCTAAAGGATCATGTGACACTGAAGATTGGAGCAATGGCGCTGAAAATTCTGATTTGCATCACAGAAATAAATTACATTTTACAATGTATTCATATAGAAAATTGTTGTTTTAAATTGTAATAATATTACTGTTTTTTTCTGTATTTTAAATCAAATAAATGCAGGCTTGATGAGCAGAAGAGACGTCTTTAAAATATTAAAAATCGTATTTATCCCGAATGATTTTGTTGATGTAATATGATTCTGAACTGACGTCTCTTCATATGGGACTGCATGTTGTGCTGTGCAAGGGAAGGGAAAGAATAGATGAAAATTACTGTTATTGTGTGATTTCGCTGATCCCAGTCTTTTTTTCGTCACAGCTTAACTATATATACTATATAGACCTAAAATAACTTGAATTGCTTCTGAATAGCAGTGCAGGCAGCCTTGCCAGTTTGTTAGGTTCTGATGTTGTTCATGCATAGTAGTTTTGCATATGTTTTTTTTTTTGGAGGGGAATTGGTGACAGGATGTGTTTGTGTGAGAGGGACAGTCATGTAAATCCATCGCTGGCACTCAGACCTCCATGTCCTCATCTTTCACTATTACCATCATCATTTTTAACAGCTGCCACCATCTGCAGCCTTTCCCAGGAACTCCTCCTTGCTTTTTGAAGAACATTATCATGCATTGTTTTTTCACACATGCGTATCTTTTTTTCAAACCATCTTGTATAGAGATGAAAATAACAAATGTAGTAGTATTTATGAATCTGATTTTAATCGCACAGTTCTTCTTCCTTAACTTTTCACTAAGTACTTTAAGACTAATTTATTGGAATTTGATCATCAAAACAGTAATATTATGAAATATTTTTACAATTTAAAATAACTGTGTTCTGAATAAATATATTGTAAATGTAATTTGTTCCTGATGTAAAGCTGAATTCTCAGCATCCAGTCTTCAGTGTCACATGATCTTTCAGAAATCATTCTAATATGCTTATTTGCTACTCAGAAACATTTCTGATCATTATCAATATTGAAAACAGTACTGAAATAGAACGGAGTTTGATTCATCAGAACTGACTCTTAAGACTCATTCATTCAGTTGGACCCAGATGCTAAAATGATGAATCATGGTTTTGGTTTTCTGTGCTGCTTGTATAAGAGTTTCCATAATCCCGGACCCTTTTGCGTTGGTGAATCGAGAACCGACTCGTCGTCAGGCTGCAGACGGAGATCAAACTTTCCCTGCAGCAACGTCAGCGACACCTGCACATCTGCTGAGTTGTTCTGCAGCTGCTTTTCTCGGATTACAGTGGCTTTTCATTAAGATGTTCCCAGCCAAAACAGTCATCTTGTGTGTAGACTGAAATAGTTTTCCGTGTAAAACGTACTTCAATACATATTGATTTTGCTTATATTAACATGTTGCCCCGTTCACAGTAAACACATTATTTCTGCTGCATGTTGCAAAATGCAGACAAAATGCACTGTAGATGCATTTATAAATGCAGTTTTTTTTTGTAAGATTTTTTTCTCTCAAGTTTCAGCAATGAAAGCAGTGAATTTGAGGTTTCTAATCTCTGTAAATGATCATTTAGATATAAATGTGATCCTCTGTATGCAAACTAAGCTTCAAAATGAAGACGTTTCTACTGGTCTCAGTAGCTCACATCCACTATTGTATAATTTATGGCATTATTAATAAAAATACTCAATTTGGTAGCTCAGAAATGAGTTGGTTTTCTGTGCGGCGCCTGTTATGAAGCAGAAGCGCTGTCAGCGTTACAGGCTGCAGATGCAGGATGTGTGAAACAGGCCGTTCTCTTCATCTCATGACAAGTGGGTTCGGTGAGAGGAATCAGCTCAGCACATGTTCATGGTTTCAATCAAGCCTCTGTTTCCATTTCATTATACAGCTAGTCAGTAATATGCAGCAGTTGTAGTGTGAAGCTACAGCATGAGTGTTTCTACTTTAATAGCTTAAGTCTAGTGGTTTTATATTAAAATACTTTTTTTGTATTTAATCAACTTGACACAAGTCGAACACCGGAACACAGAGTCAAACAATGACGTGAGTTTGGGGGTGGGGTTATCTGTTTGTCAACCAGTGGCACATTTGGGAAACCTATTTTTGTGGCACAGAAATTACATGTAATACATGCTACAAAATGATTACGCAATCTAGTTTCTGTTTTTGAAACGTTTCAGTTGACATCACAGGTACTAATTACGTTTTGTACTATACAAAAATTGTTTAATTTGGTCCATTTTGCATGCTTTAAATAGCTATGGTGAAGTGCCAGGATGCATCTGAAATTTCAGGGAGCAAGAACAATTTAACTGATTGTTCTATGATAAGTTATTTTAGTCACCGACTGTGTTTTAAGTAAATGGTGTAATTTTAAGTTAAAATGGTGTATTTTTACTTAGAATATCTCTGTGGATTTAATAGCCGTGATGTGCTACGTGTACTGCGTTAGGCTAACTGAGACTTGTCATAGCACTTACATATCATTGCTCTTTTGTTGATTTTGATTGCTTCCATTGTCATCATTTGTAAGTCGGTTTGGATAAAAGCAACTGATAAAAATGACAATGTAAATGTAAAATAATGAAAACAACAATGGATAATTTACCTCAGATCTTGAAAATAAATGACGTTAAATAAGAACAAGTATTTCTTTTGAATAATGTTGAAATTGTTTAGTTTCAGTCATGTAAGACAGCACTGCTGAGTTTCATTCATGTGTGTATTATATTCAAGTTAATAATTGTGTGCTTTTGTCCTTTTTGTTAGCTTTTTAATATCTCTTTTTAGCTTTATTTCTCGTTTTTAGCTATACTTCAGCTGAAACAATTATAGTTTTTTTTTTTTTTTTATTATATATAATGTGCAATCTTAAAAATGCTGTGTTAAAAACAACCCAGCCCTGGGTGAAATATGGACAAATCCAGCGAATGGGTTGTTTTGTTTTAACTATTGCTTAAAAATGACAAACCTAAAACAGGTTGAAAATTAACATTTATTAATATTTAAAATAAATGAACATGTATTAATAAGTTGAATAAGTAATAATTAAATAATAAACTTTTTTTTTTAAATTGCTTATTAATAAATGTTCACCTTTTAATTATTGCTAATACCTCTAGTAATTATTTGCCTATTTTGGGCTCATTTTAAGCCAACCATATATAGTACTTTTTAAACAATAGTTCAGTTAAATAAAACAGTATATAGACAGTATGTTTTTGATACATTTTGGTAGTTTTAGTAAGCAGTAAAAACACTGCAGTTCATTTCCACATGCTTGGACGTTTGTGATTTTGATTTTGTCTCATCTTGTAGTCGTGTCACGTCTGGTGTCAGACGAATTTCTCATCTGTCCACACCAGACGAGGAACTGTTTTTATTGAAGGATTCAGGTTGTCGCAGGGCACATATGGCTGAGAGTGAGGCTGCATTTGACATGTTTTCCTCAGCCCTTCACACTCCAGTATGTGTGTCGGTAAGTGACAGCTATAATCTTCCAGCTTTGTCCAGCTTGCAGCTTTATATAAACACAGCTTCCATTTGTGGTGGTCCTCCCATGGTTTACACTTCCATTCTATAAACTTAACGCTGAGCTTTCCAAAACAACGCTTTCTGACTGTGGGAGTTTGGGAGTTGTTTAGGACAGAGACGCACTTAAACAGATTATATGTAATTGGGTGTCTTTTTTAACTCCATTTCCCTCTTTGTTTCGCTTTAATCATTTCAGTTCTCCCAGCAACTTGTTTCTAAACACCCACAATCCAGTTCCTGTCCCCGTTTCCCCCTCCTTCCCATGGGCGGCACCTCTCGAGCGAGGCTAACAGAGCACCAGTGTGCCACAGGCTTGCCGCAGCTTTCCCGGAGACTGTAATTACTACCCTCAATAAAATAAAAAGGAGGACAGACAATATCAGCTATAACTTAAACATGTCGTTTGAGGGTGGCTTTTGAATCCTGCTCTCCGCTGGAAGGTTTGAATGAGGTTTTATTGGTGTGTGCCGCCCAGCTATAAAAGGAGAAGCAGTGTGAATTCACTTCTCAGTTGTCTCTGAATTGTATAATGCGTAGTTCCGGATCTGGGTGATGATTTGTCAAAACACCTGTTCAGAACATTCACAATATTCAAAACTATTATATTTAGTAATCATCTAGTGGAAGGATGACACTTCATGAACGATTTAATGAAAATTTGTGTCTGTAATGTTAGTAAGCAGTAAAGCTGCATTATGTGGTTTAAAGTCACTGCTGAAGAAGTTTCTAATTATATTTATCCAAATCTGAGTTGGATGTGATAAGATTAAAAAGAATGTGTACTGTAAAATAGTCAAGTTATTCTGTTGAACTGATTTTGTCAGCATATGACTCCTGTGAGTCGGTTCTTTTGAATCAGAATCACTCAGTGCAACCTGTTTAGACAGATTCAAATGATTCTTATGAACTTATTCTTTTCAGTGAATCAAATCCATACAGCTTAACCGACTTAGTTTGATTCATAAACAAGTGATTCCTCTGAGCTGCTGCTCTTTAGTAAATCAGAACCACACGACTCAGGTATTTTAGTCCAACTAACAAACAGTTGACTCTTATGAGCCGATTCATTCCAGTTAATCAGAATCATACAGCTTAACCGGTTTAATCTGATTCATGAGCAAATGATTTCTATCATTTTTAGTTAATCAAAACTATTCAGGCAAACCATTTTATCCAGAGCTTAATTTGTTTAGTCTGATTTATGAACAAATGACTCTCTTATGATCTGGATATCAGTAATTAATTGGGTCAGATTGATGAAGAAATGCGGTTGCCGCCGGTTTAGGCTGATGCATATGATTCATGACCTGTTTCTTCACAGTGAATCAAAACCATAAGGCTTAACCAATTTAGTTCAGTTTAGTTCATGAACAAATTATTCCTATGAGCTTTTTTTTATTATTATTATTATTATTATTATTATTATTATTATTCATTAAAACTAGACAACTCAGCCAGTTGGACTTAACTAGGTGAACTACTTTAGTCTGATTCATGAACAAATTACTCTTATGAGCTGTTTCATTTCAGTGAATCAAAACCACACAGCACAACCAGTTTAGTCTGATTCATGAACAAATGACTCTTATGTGCCGTTTCTTTTCAGTGAGTCAAACCCATACAGTTTAACCAATTTTATTTGATTCATAAACAAATGATTCCTATGAGCTGCTGCTCTTTAGCGAATCAGAACCACGAGCAGTTGACTCTTATGAGCTGGTTCTTTCCAGTGAATCAAAACCATATAACTAAACTAATTTAGTCCAGTTCATGAACAAATAACTCTTATGAGCTCCTTATTTTCAGTTAATCAGAACCATACAGCTTAACCAGTTTAGTCTGTTTTACAAACAAATGACTCTTATGAACCGATTCTTTGAATAAATCACTCAAAAAGACAAACAAGCGGACAAATGATCAGTTGAATGACTGAATCAATATCTGACTCCCTTTGTGAACTGCAGGTTATCATTACTTTCAATGATATCAGTCTGAAATGAAAGCATGTTTTGTGTACTTGAGGTTTGTGAAACTTAAATCACTATTATTACCGAGTCGTTCATATGACAATCTGTAGTTAAAGATAAGCTGATTTTAAGTGATAATTTAATAAAACACATGTTTATTCTATATTGACACTTCACTGTATTCACAAAATAGCTGACCTTAAATCTAAAATGCCAACTAACTTTGTAAAGCTCTGATAACCGTACTCCGGTTATCAGAGCTTTACAAAGTTAGTTGGCATTTTAGACTGTGAGATCTTTTGTGAACTTTTACAAAAGAGACACAACCTGACATTTGTTCCTGATCGTACGAGCAACTGATGGTATGTGTCTTGTGCAAACACATGAGAGCAGCAACAACAAAAGGTTAATGCGTCATATATGGCACACAGAGGTGTTTCTGCGGGTTTATGGCTATATCATCCCTCCGTCTGTTTGTCGAAAGCACTTAAGCTTCATCAGAGCTGTGAGAAACAAGAGGGATTTCAGGTTATTGAATAACGTGTATTTGTGCACCGGGTGTGCGGGTTTAAGGCTCTCGGACTGTCGTTCATTGAACTGTAATACAGCTTAAGATGCTGGTGAGGTTGGATTTATTGTAGAGTTCACTGTAATCCACAGCATTCACCCTGTCCCCTCGCATATGGGCGAATATGAGACGTATCTCTTCTTCTACGAGGAGTTTCTTGTTGATTTATCACACTTGCTCTGTTCCCAAACTAGAGAACTAAAGTTGCTCATTTTCAGTGAGAGGTGAAATGAGGCAACCTGAGCAGGTTTATGCAGCTTTGTGCAACTAAATAGTTCTTTGATTTAAGATCATGACAGCTTTTCCCCTCTTCCCCATCTCACGAGTGATCTGGCCTATAAACCCCACCTAACCAGATTTCATGAATTCCTCATCTTGTCACGATCGAACCTCCGTGACGACCAAGAGAGGAACGAAACGGTGGTTTTGGGACGGTCCAGCTTGTGGTCAGTGAAAGAATTTCCTTGTCTCTGTCGTCATCTCTAGAGCGTAAATGTCAGCCGTGAGTTAACATGCCGCAGGCTAAAAGAGAAACACAGATACAGTTAAAGCAGGAAGTTCATCTGTACGGGAGAAAAAGAGAGCGAGTTGTTGCCGAACGCTCTCATAAATCTAGTTTGATCTGTTGAGTTTATTGCGTCGTGCCTCGGCCCACCATGAAATGTAGATGTAATGCACCATTGTACGGTGTTATCTCCTGTTCTGCGTCGACTCTCTGTAGTTTAAAGTGTCCGTATTGCGTAAGTCGTAAATGATAGGCCATTTATGTCTGAATTATTCCTGCCAAGCAGACTGAACGTGATCTGCTCTGTTTGAATAGGAATATCACTGTCGTTTCACATTTAATTTGCACTTTCGCTCCTCTGGCTCTTTCATCATGGTCAGATACACTCGTTCATTAATTTTCAGCTTCATTTCAAGATAGGGATGGACAGTATATACATTAATATAAAGTTTTCGAGAGCCCTTAAAAGCATAAAATTCATTTTTTTTTTTTTCTTAGCCATGAAGAACGAATTAATTGAAGAATTTGTGAGAGCGATTAAAACTGTGCAATAACCGCAGAACCTCTTCAGTGTTCCTGGATTCTCCAAAAATAGACATTGTGTAATGTATAAAACTTTGTTTGGGGTTGGTTTTCTAGGAAAAATAACTGTATTGTGATGTACATTGTTAGTACTCATACTGTGATCATTTTTTTTGTTCATAGCCCCTGTCCTTTGAAATAAAGTTTCACATTCTGTGTCTATCTGAATGTTACGTTCTCTCATCTAGTTGTTTCTGAAATATAGCTTGATATATATGACCCTGGACCACTAAAAACAACTAGTCCATTTTTGAAAGCTGAATAAATAAGCTTTCCACTGATGTATGGTTTGTTAGGATAGGACAATATTTGGCCGACATGCAACTATTTGAAAATCTGGAATCTGAGGGTGCAACAAAATCTAAGTACAGAGAAAATCGCCTTTAAAGTTGACCAAATAAAGTTCTTAGCAATGCATATTACTAATCAAAAATAAAGTTTTGATATATTTACAGTAGGAAATTTACAAAATATCTTAATGGAACATGATCTTTACTTAATATCCTAATGATTTTTGTCATAAAAGAAAATTTGATCATTTTGACCCATACAATGTATTGTTGGCTATTGCTACAAATATACCCATGCTACTTAAGACTGGTTTTGTGGTCCAAGGTCACATATAGGGGAGAGAATCTTTAGGATTTTATACATTTTTAATATTTTTGTTTAAATATAAGTCTCTTATGCTCACCAAAGCTGCATCCCTGCATTTTAGACCAAAAAAAGTATATATATATATATATATATATATATATATATATATATATATATATATAATTTATTCTTGTAATGCAAAGCTGAAAAAGCACCATTACTCCAGTCTTCAATGTCACATGATCCTTCAGAAATCATTCTAACATGCTGACTTCCTACTTCAGAAAAATGTTTTTGCCAGTCAAATTATATACATTTGTTTTCTGAATATTAGCACAAATTATTAAATGAAGCCTTTTACCAATACTAGATGTTGTCTAATTCTATTTTGATGCTTCCTTCCAATGTTAATTAATAGAAAACATTGTGAAACAATTACATTTATCTCATTT
>VONZ01000676.1:0-127500 GCA_012976165.1 Labeo catla
TTTTTTATTTTGCATTTTACTTCTATTATTTGAAAATTGTCAAACGGCGTTATTTAATGTCAATTTATTGTCAAACGTCAGAGGCGCTATCAGTTGCTGCACACATTATCCTCTAAACCAGACCTGGGCAAACTCTATCCTGGAGGGCCGGTGTCTCTGCAGAGTTTAGCTCCAACCCTGATAAAACTCACCTGTTTGTAACTTTCTAGTAAACCTGAAGACACTGATTAGCTTGTTCAGGTGTGTTTAATCAGAGTTGAAGTTAAACTCTGCAGGGACACCGGCCCTCCAGGACCAATTCTGCCCAGGCCTGCCATAAATGGCGTAACTTGCCTTTATTTTTTTTTCTTTTGCATTTTACTAGTTTCTTTTTATTTAAAACTTGTCAAACTGCGTTATTTACGGCATTTTAAACGACAGAAAGCGACGTCAGTTGCGGCACTCAGTGTAACTTGAATTTTTTATTTTGCATTTTTACTGGTTTCTTTATTTGAAGAATTGTCAAAGCGAAGCGTTACTTAATATCAATTTATTGTCAAGCGTCAAGAAAGCGCCATCAGTTGCTGCACTTTCGGTATCCCCCTAAAGCCAGACCTGGACAAACTTCGGTCCTGGAGGGGCCGGTGTCCCTGAAAGAGTTTAGCTCAACCCTGATAAAACTCACCTGTTTGTAACTTTCTGAAGTAAACCTGAAGACAAGTGCTTGTTCAGGTGTGGCCAGTATTTAATCCAGGGTTGAAACTAAACTCTGCAAAGTTTGACCCTCAGACCAATCTACCAACCACCCTAATGGCCGTAACCAAATTTTATTTTATTTTTTTCTTTTTGCATTTTACTAGTTTTTTTTTTTTTTTTAATTATTTAAAAATTGACAAACTGCATTATTTACGGCATTTTAAACGACAGAAAACAACATCAGTTGCGGCACTCATTATTCCCTAAACGGCGCAACTTAAATGAATTTTTTTTTTATTTTGTATTTTACTAGATTCCTTATTTGAAAATTGTCAAACGGCATTACTTGCGGCATTTTAAATGACAGAATGCGACATCAGTTACGGAACTCATTATCGAAAATTCATTTAAGTTACGCCGTTTAGGGGATAATGAGTGCCGCAACTGACAGCGCTCTCTGTCGTACAACACTGTTTAGGGCAGAACTGGGCAAGTTCTATCCTGGAGGGTCGTGTCTCTGCAGAGTTTAGCTCCAACCCTGATAAAACTCACCTGAGCAAGCTAATCAGTGTCTTCAGGTTTACTAGAAAGCTACAAACTGGTGAGTTTTATCAGGGTTGGAGTTAAACTCTGCAGGAATACCGGCCCTCCAGGATAGAGCTTGCCCAGTCCTGCCCTAAACAGTGTTGTACGATGGAGAGCGCAGTCAGTTGCAGCACTCATTATCCCCTAAACGGCGCAACTTAAATAATTTTTTTTATTTTGTATTTTACTTGTTTTATTTAAATATTGTCAAACTGCATTATTTACGGCATTTTAAACGACAGAAAGCGACGTCAGTTGCGGCACTCACTATCCCTTAAATGGCATAACTTACATTTATTTTTTTATTTTGCATTTTACTAGATTCCTTATTTGAAAATTGTCAAACAGCGTTATTTGCAGCATTTTAAACGACAGAAAGCGACGTCA
This sequence comes from Labeo catla, assembly GCA_012976165.1. Classification (NCBI taxonomy): domain Eukaryota; kingdom Metazoa; phylum Chordata; class Actinopteri; order Cypriniformes; family Cyprinidae; genus Labeo; species Labeo catla. The sequence goes on from VONZ01000676.1 coordinate 1,648, forward strand.
GCTGCGGCACTCATTATCCCCCAAACAGCGCAACTTAAACTAATTTTTTTATTTTGCATTTTACTAGTTTCTTTATTTGAAATTTGTCAACGGCATTATTTACGGTGTTTTTAACTGCGGAAAATGCCGTCAGTTGTTGCACTCATTATACCCTAAACCAGACCTGGGCAAACTCGGTCCTGGAGGGCCGGGGTCCCTGCAGAGTTTAACTCCAACCCTGATAAAACTCACCTGTTTGTAACTTTCTAGTAAACCTGAAGACACTGATTAGCTTGTTCAGGTGTGTTTAATCAGGGTTGAAGCTAAACTCTGCAGGGACACCGGCCCTCCAGGACCGATTCTGCCCAGGCCTGCCCTACATGGCGTAACTTAAATTTTTTTTTTCTTTTGCATTTTACTAGTTTATTTTATGTAAAAATTGACAAACTGTGTTATTTACGGCATTTTAAACGACAGAAAGCGACATCAGTTGCGGCACTCATTATTCCCTAAACGGCGCAACTTAAATGAATTTTTTTATTTTGTATTTTACTAGATTCCTTATTTGAAAATTGTCAAACAGCGTTATTTGCGGCTTTTTAAATGACAGAAAGCGATGTCAGTTGCGGAACTCATTATCGAAAATTCATTTAAGGTAAGCCGTTTAGGGGATAATGAGTGCCGCAACTGACAGCGCTCTCTGTCGTACAACACTGTTTAGGGCAGAACTGGGCAAGTTCTATCCCGGAGGGTCGTGTCTCTGCAGAGTTTAGCTCCAACCCTGATAAAACTCATCTGAACAAGCTAATCAGTGTCTTCAGGTTTACTAGAAAGCTACAAACTGGTGAGTTTTATCAGGGTTGGAGTTAAACTCTGCAGAGACACCAGCCCTCCAGGATAGAGCTTGCCCAGTCCTGCCCTAGACAGTGTTGTACGACAGAGAGCGCTGTCAGTTGCGGCACTCATTATCACCTAAACGGCGCAACTTAAAATGTTTTTATTTTGCATTTTACTAGTTTTTATTTAAAAATTGTCAAACTATGTTATTTACGGCATTTTAAACGTCACAAAGCGACATCAGTTGCGGCACTCATTATCCCCTAAACCAGACCTGGACAAACTCGGTCCTGGAGGAAAGCAAATTCATTTAAGTTATGCCTTTTAGAGGATAATGAGTGCCGCAACTGACAGCGCTCTCTGTCGTACAACACCGTTTAGGGCAGAACTGGGCAAGTTCTATCCTGGAGGGTCGTGTCTCTGCAGAGTTTAGCTCCAACCCTGATAAAACTCACCTGAACAAGCTAATCAGTGTCTTCAGGTTTACTAGAAAGCTACAAACTGGTGAGTTTTATCAGGGTTGGAGTTAAACTCTGCAGGAACACTGGCCCTCCAGGATAGAGCTTGCCCAGTCCTGCCCTAAACGGTCCTGTACGACGGAGAGCGCAGTCAGTTGCAGCACTCATTATCCCTTAAACAGCGCAACTTCAATTAATTTATTTTGTATTTTACTAGTTTTATTTAAAAATTGTCAAAGGGCGTTATTTGCGGCATTTAAAATGACAGAAAGCGACGTCAGTTGCGGCACTCATTATCCCCCAAACAGCGCAACTTAAACAAATTTTTTTATTTTGCATTTTACTAGTTTCTTTATTTGAAAATTGTCAACGGCATTATTTATGGTGTTTTTAACTGCAGAAAATGCCGTCAGTTGCTGCACTCATTATCCCCTAAACCAGACCTGGGCAAACTCGGTCCTGGAGGGCCGGGGTCCCTGCAGAGTTTAGCTCCAACCCTGATAAAACTCACCTGTTTGTAACTTTCTAGTAAACCTGAAGACACCGATTAGCTTGTTCAGGTGTGTTTAATCAGGGTTGAAGCTAAACTCTGCAGGGACACCGGCCCTCCAGGACTGATTCTGCCCAGGCCTGCCCTAAACGGTGTACCTTAAATTTTTTCTTTTTTTTTTTCCTTTTGCATTTTACTAGTTTATTTTATGTAAAAATTGACAAACTGTGTTATTTACGGCATTTTAAACGACAGAAAGCGACATCAGTTGCGGCACTCATTATTCCCTAAACGGCGCAACTTAAATGAATTTTTTTATTTTGTATTTTATTAGATTCCTTATTTGAAAATTGTCAAACAGCGTTATTTGCGGCATTTTAAATGACAGAAAGCGATGTCAGTTGTGGAACTCATTATCAAAAATTCATTTAAGGTAAGCCGTTTAGGGGAGAATGAGTGCCGCAACTGACCGCGCTCTCTGTCGTACAACACCGTTTAGGGCAGAACTGGGCAAGTTCTATCCCGGAAGGTCGTGTCTCTGCAGAGTTTAGCTCCAACCCTGATAAAACTCATCTGAACAAGCTAATCAGTGTCTTCAGGTTTACTAGAAAGCTACAAACTGGTGAGTTTTATCAGGGTTGGAGTTAAACTCTGCAGAGACACCAGCCCTCCAGGATAGAGCTTGCCCAGTCCTGCCCTAGACAGTGTTGTACGACAGAGAGCGCTGTCAGTTGCGGCACTCATTATCACCTAAACGGCGCAACTTAAAATGTTTTTATTTTGCATTTTACTAGTTTTTATTTAAAAATTGTCAAACTATGTTATTTACGGCATTTTAAACGTCACAAAGCGACATCAGTTGCGGCACTCATTATCCCCTAAACCAGACCTGGACAAACTCGGTCCTGGAGGAAAGCAAATTCATTTAAGTTATGCCTTTTAGAGGATAATGAGTGCCGCAACTGACAGCGCTCTCTGTCGTACAACACCGTTTAGGGCAGAACTGGGCAAGTTCTATCCTGGAGGGTCGTGTCTCTGCAGAGTTTAGCTCCAACCCTGATAAAACTCACCTGAACAAGCTAATCAGTGTCTTCAGGTTTACTAGAAAGCTACAAACTGGTGAGTTTTATCAGGGTTGGAGTTAAACTCTGCAGGAACACTGGCCCTCCAGGATAGAGCTTGCCCAGGTCTGCCCTAAACGGTGTTATATGACAGAAAGCACAGTCAGTTGCGGCACTCATTATCCCCTGAATGGCGCAACCTAAATTATTTTTTTTTTATTTTGCATTTTACTAGTTTCTTTATTTGAAAATTGTCAAAGGGCGTTATTTGCAGCATTTTAAACGACAGAAAACGACGTCAGTTGTGGCATTCATCATGCCCTAAACAGCGTAACTTACATTTATTTTTTTATTTTGCATTTTACTAGTTTCTTTATTTGAAAATTGTCAAAAGGCATTATTTGCAGCATTTTAAACGACAGAAAACGACGTCTGTTGCGGCACTCATTATCCCCTGAATGGCGCAACTTATATTATTTTTATTTTGCATTTTATTAGTGTCTTTACTTGAAAATTGTCAAAGGGCGTTATTTATGGCATTTTAAACGATAGAAAGTGCCGCCAATAGCAGCGCTCATTATCCCACAAACGGTGTTATTCAAAAAAAAAATTTTTTATTTTGCATCATACTAGTTTTTTTTATTTGAAAATTGTCAAACAGCGTTATTTATGGTGTTTCAAACCTAATTTAGGCCTTCAGGTTACGTCGGTATTTGGTCATGCAGGAATTTAATTGAGGTTACCGCTACTAACGTTACTACTTTTGTTGCGGTTGTTGTTTAACGTTACATTTTCTCACTCACCACAAGACAGGAGCGGCTGACTCTTCTTCTTCCATCAAATCCGCGAATCCGTGAGTTGCTGGCCTCTAGTAAACACTCATGGCACATGGCTTTGTGTACTCATGGCAGTAGCCCATCGCTTAATCGCTCGTTTGCAGCGTTGATTCGGACGTATTTCTTCTCTTCTGTATAATCATCGTGGAGAGGAGATTCTCCCGGTCGATACCACTTTTCGTCCCATTGACTTCCATTCAGAAAAGCAAACGCGTGCAAAAGTTTGGCGTTTGGCTGCATTGCAGTTAAAGCTTCATGAACCCTGGCCTGCCAATTCGTATCACGTGAAACCGTGTGACCAATAGCAGATCGATACGTCACCGTAGCTAGTAGGTGTTGGCTAGAAAGAATACAGCTCTTGCTCTGGGCATGCGCACATAAATCTAACGTTATTTTTGTCACACTGTACAACAATATATTTTTTTTATTATAGTAAGGGCTACGTTATGGTTGGGGTAGGTGTAGACGTTATAAAACACAGTCTAATAGCTAGAACAATTCATTTCATTGTTAGTTTCCGGTCGGAGTTGTACCCCTTGGGAGAAACGAGTCTGAAGAGGAGACGAGTGAAGAATCCAGAATGTTCGATGAAGTGGAAAATAAACAAACCGGTTGGGTTAAAACAGTGGTTCCCAAACTGGAGGCCCGGAGTTATGATAACGAGGCGCGGCAAGGCTAGTGTACAGCCGATTTTTATAAAAATTCGAAAGAGATAAACGGCCGAAAATATCTGCCGTGCAGTCCCGCAGTATTCAGCACACACCACTCAATGTGTGACGCTCCGCTCAATATTCCGCTTTATGAACGTGCGCTCTGTTGAGTGGCTCCGCTCGTGTACCGCTTATGCTCATGGGGAATACAAAGACCGCTCAAATAAGGCGCCGACAGAAAATTTCTATGTATACTTGTTCCTGTTTGCAATAGCGTCGCATACTATACTGTAACATGCGGTAGTACTTCTGTACTGGACAACGCTGGTAAAATGACGACCCTCTCGTGACTGTATGCTCTGCTCACATGCTCTGATAATAATAGCTTTGTTGGACTATACATTATTTTGATAATTAGTCAAAAAAAAGTTATATCTGATTCTGTTTCATTGAACTGAATAAAAATAATATATTGAGATTTAATATTCCTATATTTTCTGTCAAATTTTATTGCTACTTTCAATAAACGTGGTTATTTTATTGGCTTGTGATATTATTATGATTATTATTATTATTATTATTTATTCAGTATCATTAATAGTATTAAGTTAAGTTAAAAAGTCTTACAAAATGACTTAATTAATTATTAAAAAAAAAAATAATTATTACAAAGCAGTTTCAGTTTCAGCCAAGAATTTTCTTTTCGGTACATCCCTAGAATTTTATGCAAAAAGAAACATATTCAGAGTGATACAAGACCCCACTGTGAAATTATCTTGCTTATTATATGGCCACTTGCCACATATGTAAATAATTTAACACAAAATATGAATTTCATCATATTTTATTACCTCAAGACGACTCGCAGTACCCGCTGCAGCTGTCCGTTTTGTCGTAAAATAACAGACCACTAGATGGTGTAATTGATATCAGAAATGAGAATTGCCATTAGCCGAGTAAAATTATGAATGAATGACGCACAGTAGTTCTGCTCTAAGCATGGACAAGTTTTTGAAAAGACAACAAGTGTCAGGTAAACGTAAAGTAGATGATGAATCTACTTCAAAGATCGCAACTACAACAAAGAGAAGAAAATATGAGAAAATCTGTTTAAAAAACAATGAATGCTGTTGCATAGTACAAAAAAATAGTAGTAAAGTAGCATGCTTTACTTTTAATGTTTCTACTCTAAAAGCATAGGCGGAGTTTAGGGGGGGCTAGGGGGGGCTAAGGGGGCTGGGGGGGGGCACTGCCCCCCCAGAGGACAGCCAATCATGATTTTGTCTGAGCTATGAAAAATCAAAGAATTTTTTTAATTTTATTTATATTATCTTATTATTTTAGTGGATACAATAAGTACGTTTTTAGGTAAATTAATTTAAATTTAAGCCCCATATCCTCGCGAGTCGCGACTCATGATTCTTAACCTGTCTTGATAGAGACGACTCGCTTTTGCAAGTTGTTTGGCTACATCAGAAACAAGTTTCCCAGTTATGAGGAAAGTAGGACACTGGCTCCGAATGTCAATGGCACATAGCTTCAATTTCTCTCTTTTCACCCGCTTTCCTTCACATTTAAATAGCTGGACATTTTACTTTCACTTTTAAATTAGCGGCAATTCGGCGTCTATTGCTTGAATCCCATTTAAGCAACAACAAATACAGCGTTAAACTCACTTAGCCTATAAATTAATCATGGAACTTTTATTAACAAAACGAATAAAAATAGCTTACACCATGCTATATGCCTAATATAAAATAACAAATAACTTAGGCTAGGCCTACATACATTTTAAATAGCCTAGTATACAAAACTGAAAATCGGTAAACACTGAAGAACCAAATAAATATAAGAAATGTAGAACTTTTATTAGCAAAACGAATAAGAAAGAAATTACACTAAGTAAAAATGAGCAAACAATGTAGAACCAAATAAATAAGAAACGAATGTTCAAAAAAAACTTCGAAAACTACCATAGATAAACGGAAAAAAGTCAACAGGCTTTTCAAAATAAAATCGGTCAGCTCGTTACTCCGCTCGCTGATAAATAAAATCTGATCTGAGATGCAACGGACTGTAGTGTTTGTTCTCCAACTGAACTAAATAATATTTTATTACTATAAAAAAAATCAAAACGAAGTGACGTAACCAGTGTTGCAGAACACCGACTATGGCAGCAAGCCTATGCTCTGCATGTTTTGTTTGTTTGTTTGTTTGTTTGTTTGTTTTTTACTCTTTGTACAGCAGTCATTGTTAATTCTAAATGTATTTTAATGTAGAATATGTTACATAAATATATGAAATATAGAACATATATATGTATAAATTCTGCTGTAGGTGCCAGTAAATTCTGCCAGTACACTGTCAGAAAAAAAGGTACAGTTCTGTCGCTGGGGCGGTACCCTAAGGTACAAAGTGAAAAGGTACAAATAAGTACTTTTAAAGTACTAATATGTACCTTTAAGGTACCAATATGTATCTTTAAGGTACAAATATGTACTTTCAAAGTACTAAAATGTACTTTAAGGTACTAATATGTAATGTTTCAGGGTAGGTAAGGTGCAATGACGTACCTTTTCACTTTTGTACCTTAGGGTACCACCCCAGCGACATAACTGTACCTTTTTTTCTGAGAGTGTAGGTGCCCCCCCACGCATAAAAGTGAAACTCCGCCTGTGTCTAAAAGTGATTACTTCCTTGTTTAGTTTTTTTTCAGTAAGCTGTCACACACTGAATTTTAATTATTACATTTCAAATAAATCCTTCTGAAGTTGTGTTTATGTTTATGTGTAAATGCGGGGGTGGGGCTTGAATTTTTGTATTCTGCAAAAGGGGGGCCCCGCAGAAAAAGTTTGGGAACCACTGGGTTAAAAGAACCCCTAGAGTCCATTTGACCCAGCATGATCAACCCAACTGTGTGTTTATAGTACCTCAAACAACCCAGAATTTTGACCCAGCACAATTAACCCAACAATGTGTTCACAGAAATAACCCAGCACTTTTTAAAGTGTGCAATTATGTATTTTGGCGAAACGAGCAAAGGACAGACACAGTGGGCGTGACGTCATTTATTGAACATAAAATAACCAAAAGTGTCCAAAAAGGGGTAAATAAAGTGTCCAATATAAACAGGGGATCGGGTGTCCTCGTCGTGCTGGGGGTTCCGTGAAGGAAGGGCAGTGAAGGGTCCAGGTAAGGGGCTGAGTCCGGCGGCCGCACGCGCTTCTCTTTCAGGTCCGCTGCTCGAGGGGCGGCGGCTTCATCCAGCGGCTACGTCCTCCTTGGCTCACGGCACTTCTGGGGAATTCAACGGCCCAGCATCCTCGCCCGTCAGCCGCCTAACAGGTGCAGTACCCGTCCGGACCGCGGGTCCGGCAGCTCGTTGCTTCGGCGGCGCTTGAGCTCCTCAACGCTCCCTTCCTGGACCCACGAGGTCACCAGCGTGCATGCACGGGGAAGAGACCGGTCTCCTGAGAAGAGGCATTTCAACAGCGGCGGTGATGATGCTTCACTTACGTCAGGTGTGCTGCATCACACGCCGCCAGATCTGGCTGTTTCGGCGCCCCTCCTCTCTCGCACGCCCACTCCCGACGGGAGTCTGGTGAAGGGCGGCGATTAAGGGACGGGGAGACACTGATAATAGGGGGAGGCAGCCGACTCGTCACAGTATATATAAATGCACACAAATTAATTTATATATTTAAGAGAAATATGTTACTTATGTACAAAATATTTTTGTTTATATATATATATATATATATATAATATAAATTATATATAATAAATATATATATATATATATATACTTGTAAATATTTCTTAAATATATACATGAATGTGTTTGTATTTATATATACATAATAATTACACACAGTACACACACATGTATTAGGCAAACTCAAACTTTTATTTTGTATGCGATTAATCGCGATTAATCGTTTGACAGCCCTACTACCAGTCAAAAGTTTTTGAACTATAAGATTTTTAATGCCTTTTTAAAGACGTCTCTCACCAAACCTGTATTTGTTTGATTCAAAGTACAGCACAAACAGGAAAATTGTGAAATATTTTTACAATTTAAAATACCTGTTTTCTATTTGAATATATTTTAATGTAATCTATTTCAAAACTGAATTTTTAGCAGCATTACTTCAGTCACACAATCCTTCAGAAATCATTCTGATTTGCTGCTCAAAAAAAACCATTTTGTATTATTATGATGATGATGATGTTGAAAACAGCTGAGTAGATTTTCTTTAATGAATAGAAAGTTCAGAAGAACAGCATTTATCAGAAATAGACATTTTTTTGTATTATAAATGTCTTTATCATCCCTTCTGATCAATTTAAAGCATGCTTGCTAAATAACAGTATTCATTTCTTAATTACTTCAAAATGAAAAAATAAATAAATAAAATACTGACAGCAAGCGTTTGAATGGTATGATGATGATGATAATAATAATAATAATAATAATAATAATAAATGTTTCTTATACAGCAAATCAGCATATTAGAATGATTAATGTAGTAATGAGTAATGAGACCGGAATAATGATGTTAAAAATGTAGCTTTGATCACAGGAATAAATTACAATTTAAAATATATTCAAATACAAAGCAGTTATTTTAAATAGTAAAAATATTTCACAATTTGACTGTAATTTGGAATTAATAATTGCAGGCTTGCTGAGCAGAAGAGACTTCTTCAAAAAACATTAAAAATCTTACTGTTCAAAAACTTTTGACTGGTAGTGTATATAACACTGTTCTAGTGTTTTTGGATATTTTAATCCAAAAATCTTACATTTATAACTTTGACTTTTATTTTATTTCAAGTAATTTTTCACAGCCATAAACTGTCCAAATACTGTCTTCATTTTTACTATATAAACCATATTAAAAATATTTTTCCTCACAAGGGTACTTGTGCTGTGTTTCTTTATAATAAATGGCACTTAATTTGACATTCCATTATACAATAATATATTCATATGTTTTTAAGTGTGGCTTATGGGTGCAAACACTTCAAAATGCTTCATTATGAACAGTATTCATGATTCATGCTCTTTACTTAAAAAGGGGGCTTTTCCTTTCAAATACAAATGGCATTTGTTTTGGTATTTCTACAATAGTATATTCATATATTTGTAAGCGTGGATGGCTTAAGTCTTGCTGGCTTCACTGTATATAAAATACACATATAGAAAATGTAAATGATAGATTAATAACAGCACTAAAGAACATCATAATTTGTGAGGTTAGAAAGGTTGAAAGAAAGTACACAGACGGCATCTGTTTTGTTAAATGATTTGTCCTCCCAATCACACTCATCTTAAGAGATGAGCACAGGAATATTCATGGCAGGGAGGCAATGTAGGGCCCTTCTGTCTTTCATTACACGCACAACAATGAATTCATTGGAATTATCACGGAAGCATGACCTTCACTTTCACCCCTGTGTTCATTACTGGCAGCGGCAGGGCCCATGCTCTGAGATTATTTCACACTGTATAAGAGAGTAAGCCAGAGTGGAGCGCACAGACCCCATCAAGAGGTGGCGGGCTGCGGAAAATGAATATGAAATGCAAAGGCAATTTCCTTTTGGCCAGATGGGTGACTTGGTATTCCTGACGAACGTTAGGAGATCAAGAAGTCCTATTAGCGCACTCTGATAACAGCTCGGTACGTGAGAGGGAGGGACTGACATTCTGCCGGAGTTGCTTTTAAAGAGAAAAGCATGGCAACAGTATACATTTGCTCTAAATGTTTGTTTATCTGTTCCCTGAAAGGTACAGCCTTTACAGCATTTCTGCAAAAAAGGGAGCTTTTGCCAGGATATTGACAATAAAATTCTTGTCTGACTTAAGAGTCGATATTCATTTAATACGGCATTGGTTGCTTGCTTGAGTTGGGCTTCTCTGAGCCAAGGTGATATCTATCAAATGCCAAAAAGAGTATAAACAGTAGAAGAGGAGGAAGAAAACAAAACAGAATGAGGGACACAAGCAACAGAGGACCTTTCATGGACAGACGGAAGCTATTCCCCATCTCTTTAGAAAGTGTAATGAAGGGAGACTGAATCAAAGAGGTCCAATATTATGCCTGACCAAATGGATTGCCTTTGCAATGAACAAACTGGGGACGAAGATAGGGCGTGCTTAGAAATCCTCAAGATTTTGGCCCCGACAGCACTGCTGCTCAGGTTTTGGCCCTGGGCCCCTCAGTGAAGTCATAATCATTGTCTGTCAACCTAATCGTTGTTGAAGCTTAATTTAACATTGTCCTGTTCTTACTGCTGAGATTAGGAGTTTAATGTAAGACGTGCTACAACGGAAGAGGAAAAATAAGACCAAATGCACACTACAAGGCAAAAACGCTGTTGAAATTTATGCGACCAGTCATAGCATGTCTCACAAGTAAGTAACTGTAAGCTGGCTGTGATCTGGGTTTTTTATTTGCAGATAATTGCAGATGTAAAGTAGGGCGACTATACGTGTCTTTTGTCCTGGACATGTCCTGGTCAGGATTACTATATTGGTTAAAATATCCAGCTTTTTGGCTTTGTTTGCGGCTGAGCAGACCGATCGGTGTATGACATCAAAGTACAGTGAGAGCTACAGTGAGCAGACGATGCTTTATTTGTTTTTATGCTTTCAAATCGCTGTCGCTGTACTTTGATGTCAAACACCGATCGGTCTGTGCAATGCTGCTTCAAGTCGAACACACCTAATGTGTAGGCATATTTGCATCGCTTTGACCATTCTCTGCAGATCACCTTCTCGCATGCCACGATTGGTCGATTATGTACAATGCCTGCATGTTATTGGTCAAACTACTTTTTGCTCATTACCTTCCGCAGGTATGAAAACAGAAAAGCAAAGCCAAAACCTGGATATTTTGGGCAATATAGAAATGAAGACCTCTTTTCCAAAACGCGATAAACGCCATTTTTTACAAAATTGAGTTCCTGCCATAATCAGTATTGTATGTGGTCGGTATTGAAAAGGCAGTTTTTAATTTTACGCAAAATGCGATATCCGCCGTGTGATTCAGTCATGTTTTCTCCCTTTTTTTCCAAACCGCGACAAACGCCAGTCTCTCTTTTCTGCAAAATGCGATAGATCCGCTCAGCCAATCACAGCGGAGCATTTCACGCATTGTAAACAGTAAAGGCGGCGCTTTGAATACACCCCGCATCCTAGTTTTCAACTTTGAGTAATGTATCACAGACATATCTGACGAATCCTTTCATAAACAAAGGCCCCGTTTACACTGTCTGTTAAATGCGACCTAATTCCGATTTTTTGCTCATATGTGACACAGATCGGATCTGTTCTGTGACAGTGTAAACGGAAAAAAACGCATGCATTCGGATATTTCGAGATCGGTTTCAGGCCTCATTCATATGTGGAAATAAATCAGATATAAATCAGATATGGGCCAATGCGACTGTAATGTAAACAGGCAGATCGGATTTTCTGAGGCATTGCGTTCTGTACGTCATTAAACTGCGTACGTGAAGCGTACGTGAAAAGTAGTGGGAAGTACGTGTGGAAGCGTAACATTCAAGAAACACACGAAACATGGAGGAGGAAAGTGTAGGGCAGTGGTCGGCGCCTGAAATAGCCTACCTTCTCACCCTGTGGGGAGAAGAATCCGTTCACGATAAAATTAATTTAAAATTTCGCGTTCGTCCATCTTGGCTACGGTGTCGTGCAAAAACCCCCGTTGAGCATGCGCGAAATTACAGCAAGTGTAAACACACGAATCGGATATGGGTCACAATTAAAAAGACCGTGTAAACAGACGGTCCAAAAAATCGGATATAGGCAACAAATCGAAATTAGGCATCAAGACCTGCAGTGTAAACGAGGCCAAAGTGTACTGTAGAGAGAGTGTAAATAAGAGATTCATTGAGCAGTGTAGAGAGTTTCGTTGATTATAATTTTGTGAGATCGCGATGAACTAAGATGATGATCTTTTAAGGGAGTTTGTAAATGAGATATTGATTTAATACAACAGTTAAATAAACAAGAAGTTAATATCACGTGACTTACATTGTCTGACTTTAACACTATTGCCTGATTTTGCCCTATTTCATCTTCAAAAATAGTTTGAAACAAAGTCACAACTGAGCCGCTGCCCATCTCCATTCAAACACAGCGGTGTTTCGTTTACGAATGAACGTGCATTTTCTAGTAAGTCAATGAATCAATTACCTATTCATAAAAAGTGTCACTTGCTTTCCCACACGGAAATAACCTATATAAACATATATGTTTTAATATAGGTTTTGATATAGGTTTTTAATACATGTGACATTTTTAAAATTGGCCGTTTTCCTATATTATATGTACATATATGCGCATATATGTACATATAATATAGGAAAACGGCCAATTTTATATATGTCACATATATTAAAAACCTATACCAAAACCTATATTAAAACATATATGTTTATATAGGTTATTTCCGTGTAGGTAAATTCCATAACATGCCAATTACATGTGATACCAATTTCACGTGTTCGCACATAAGTTTTTTGCATTTTTTTTTTTTTTTTTAGTTAGTTCTTAGTTATTGCCTTGATAATAGAAAATATGAGCTAGGCATCATGTATGACAGTTGCCAAAGTGAGATATGAGCTAAAATGACCAGATCCTGCCATGAGCTATATAGGAGACATATCTTGTATGTACATATAGGGCTTTTTTGTGGATATAAAGAAGCAATACAGGAGACCTATATGGCCTGTATATGCACATATATGCACCTCAATTTTGCCTATATGTGGCATATATACGCATATATGCAGCATATATATTATCATATATGTGCATATATACTGCATATAGGTTTCATATATGCGCATATATCCTCATATAGGTTCTTTCCATGTGGGTTATTCCTGAATTAATCAGCCGTTCGAACGAATCAAATGAATGATATGATTCAGAAATTAAATCAGTGACTTACCGCCACCTACTGGCAGTATTTTAATTTTATCTTCTTTTTAGTTATTAAAATAATTTAATATTTCTATGTTCAAAATTGTATATTTAAAACATTAATCTCAACAAGAGTTTATGAATTTGATTGCACTTATGCCATCTCTTTCCATCACTTATATTTTCTCTAAAAAGAAAAGTAAGTGTAGACCCCTAATGGATTTATTGCATTTTGGGGAGTTTTTATAATAAATCTTTGAAAAATCAAAATCTAGATTTGATTTTTTTTATGCTATTATAACCTAAAGATGCTATGTGCAAGTTTAAAACAGAAAATAGTGTTTTTTCATCTTGCCACTTTCTTGGTAAAGAAAACACATTTTTACTCAAATAATCAAAATGGATTCATAGCGTTTTGGAAAAGAGCTCCTCAAATCCTGACCAGGATGTGTCTGGGGAAAATGGCACATATAATCACTCTACGTAAAGTGCAGAATAAAAAAAACGTTGCTATTTGCTAAAAATTATTAACTTTTTACTTCACAATTCAAAAAAATATACATTGTAAGATATAAATGGAGAATTCTGTTTTTAAGGTTTTAATTATTTAAAAAAGGTCATTTTTACTTTTTTTCTTACAATTTTGACTAGTTGCAAGGTTTTATCTCACAATTATGATTTTACAGATTTTCACAGATTTTTAATGTTTATCCTCACAAGGGTACATATGCTGTTTCTTTATAATAAATGGCACTTAATTTTACATTCTATTATGCTATAATATATTCATATGTTTTGAAGTGTGGCTTAAGTGTGTAAACACTTCATAATGCTTCATTCATTCAGTATTCATGATTCATAATCTTTACCTGAAAAGGGTGCTTTTTTTCAACTACAAATGGCATTTGTTTTGGTATTTCTATACAATAATATATTCATATATTTTTAAGTGGCTTAAGTGTTCAAATACTTGCTGGTCTGAAATACCAGTGTGTATGAAATACACATATAAAAAATGTGAAAGAATAGATTAAAAAGCAGTATTAAAGAACAGCTTAATTTGTGAGGTTAGAAAGGTTTAAAGAAGAGACAAGCAATTATTTAATTTTTAAGTCATTAAATACAAATAATTAAATAATTATATTATTTAATTATTTTAAATTTCTTTTTTTTTCTGCCACATAATAAAAAAGGTCATTTTTCTTTGCAGTTGCAAGTTTTTATCTCACAACTCTGACTTTCCTCTCTTGCAGTTCTGTTTTTTTTTAACCACAGATTTTTTTTTTTAAAGGTCATTTTTATTTTCACCACAGATTTTTTTTTTTTTTTTCATTTCTACTTATTTCTGAGAATTTTGAGTTCATATCTGACAATTCTGGGTTTATATCTCAGTATTCAAAATTGTGAGATAAAAAGCACCTTTATTTTTTAATCTCATAGCGGAAACCATTTCCATTTTAAAGTGGTAATTTCAGTTGTAATTTACTCACCCTCATTTCATAATTTCTTTCCAAAACCTGTATGACTTTCCTTTGTGGAACACAAAATTATATACAGTAGTTTGACAAATGTCCCAGTGGACACCATCGACAGTCTGTTGTTTTGGACCCTACTGACGGTCATTGTATTGTTAAAACAGTTGAAGCATTCTTCGAAACATCTTCTTTTGTGTTCTACAATGACTTGAAAGCAAGTAAATAATGACAGGATTACGTCCTACTTTACCTGCTGGAACACCACTGTAGTGAACACATGTACAACAGTTAGCAGAAGGTAGAGACTGTGGTTTACACAGTTTTAAATATGGATATTTTTCTTACACAAACGCATTGGTTCACGTCAGAAGGCCGATATTTATCCCTGGAGCCGTGTGGAGCACTTTTTATGATGGATGGATGCACTTTATTTTGCTTCAAAATCTCAACACCCATTCACTGCCATTATAAAGCTTGGAAGAGCCAGAACATTTTTTGATATAACTCCAATTGTATTTGTCTGAAAGAATAAAGTCCTACACCTGGGATGGCTTGAGGGTGAGTAAACCATGGGGTCATTTTCATTTTTCATTTTTTTCAAGACCAAAAAGCTTTAGTTTTTTGTAGTGTGTGTTGTGGTTTGGTCACCTTAGTGGACCTACTAATAAACTAGAATCCATAATGACATTAATTGGTAATATATTTTGCTCTACAGGCTGAGAGCAGCAATAAATACTTCTCTTATGTAGACAGTTATTGATTCTCACAGGGGGAGAGGCTGCGTCACTGCAGGAGAAGACGAGGCTGATGAAGTTGTCCTGGATTATCCCGGCCTGCCCCTGTCGTCTGGAGAAGACAAAGTGCACAGACATACTGGCAAGTGATTAACAGCACGGATGTTTGCAAAAGTCTCAAGTAGCGTGATCATCTGCATTACCAGATAAACTAAGGCAGCAAGCTGTGAATGCCTCCGGGCAAACAGTGGCAGTGCTAGACTGAGAGACAACTCAGATTTGTTTTGTGCACAGAATCAATGCTTTTATGCAGTTGACTGATATGGGCCATTCTATGCAACAGGTGCCTCTGCAAAATGATTTTTAAAGCACATTTTAACAGTTTTACCACAGAATTGTCCTTGAGTTCAAGATTTTAGTAATTACTTTCAATGCAACTTTTAAGTCACAAAGTGACTTTTTTACATTTAATTACATTTTTTATTTCATATGTGATGCTGGACCACAAAACCAGTCGTAAGTAGCACGGGTATATTTTTAGCAATAGCCAAAAACACATTTTATGGGTCAAAACGATTGATTTTTCTTTTGTGTCAAAAAACATATTAAGATATTAAGTAAATATCATGTTTTATGAAGATATTTTGTCATTTTCATACTGTAAAAACATCACAATGTAATTTTTGATTAGTAATATGCATTGCTAAGAACTTAATTTGGACAACTTTAAAGGTGATTTTCTTAATATTTTGATTTTTTTGCACCCTCAGATTTCAGATTTTCAAATAGTTGTATTTCGGCCAAATATTGTCCTATTCTAACAAACCATACATTAATGGAAAGCTTATTTGAAAGCTCAATGAAAGCATTAATGAAAGCTTGCTTGAAAGCATATTAGCAGTGTAAAGGTACAGAATTTTTTTCAGTATGGATCTTTTGCTTTGGTTCGCTTGTGTACCATATAAATACAATGTTGTTCTAACTGAAGCATGACTTTTAAAACTGAGGATCCATCTTTTTTTGCGCACCGTTACACCCCGAAACCATATCTCTTAATTTCCCAGAAGTATTACGGCAACCTGGGTTCAAGACCGATACTGTACATGTAATTGATTTACTCCCGCTAACAGTCTCTGTGTGAAAAACATACACTTCCCTTGTTGGAGGTGGTAATCAAAGTGCTAACGACAAACTTTCATAACATGACATGTCAGGAGAACACGTTATCGTCAGTATTTTTAGGTGTTTTTCATTTCCTAGTGCTAATTGCAATTTTTGCAACTCTGTGTGAAGTAAAATTTCCCTTAAGACCCACAGAGTTACCACTTTAAAGATACAGTAAATGGCATCCAATTAAAACTCCGCCACAATAAGGCAGTCATTACAGAACCGTTTGAAAGGGAAATCATTAAATTAAATCTGGTAAATGTCACCTTATGTATGCTAAAGCACAAATCTCTGAATATTCTAATGGCATTGTGGTGAAGTGCTCTGAGGCAAAACGAGATTTTAAAGACATGTAAATCAGGATTATGAAATAACCATGGTTTTCTTTTTTTTCCTGTGTAAAAGAATTAGAGTTACAGTCAACAATGTCATATCACATGGCGATTCGATGATAAATCTGCCGTGAAGTGTCGAAACGATACCAATCACATTATCTCCCTCATATTACATTCATGACATACAAAAGCGGTGAACCCAGGGGCAGTCATTAACCATTATACGGCCATTCATCATCCTGATTTTGCATTGACCAAATGGGTAACAAATGTTCTCTCTGTGTGCATGCAAAGCATTAACCTTCTCCTTGGCTCCTTCCTCATCCTCAATGGCCTTAGTAAAATGGCAACTTCACATGCCGTAATGATGTCACTGAAGTATCACTTGTCATTTGTAAGTGATGGCAAGCAGAGTCTCCACACAGTTCAAAGAAGATTGATGATTTCAGCGCTACTGCAGTAATGCTAAAGGTCACACCAAACTGTCTGCACCATGAGACTGGCACCGCAATAGCTTTGTGTGCCACTTTCCATGAATAAGGTACTATAACACAAACCGGTTCATTTTAGGCAAAATTGTTCTCCACACAGTGAGTGCTTTAAATGCTGCTGACTTTTTAAAAAATGCTGTGTTTATATATGACACATATTTACACATACTTACAAGTCAAATTAATTTTAAAAATATTTTTAGGAAAACAACATATAACCAATTAGTCCTATATTAGTTGGTTTTATATATTTTATAATAATAAAATATTGTTTTTTAAGGACGTCTTTCCTCACCAAGGCTTTTTGATAATACAGTAAAAATAGTAAAATAGTGATTTTTTTTTTTTTCTATTTTAATATCACTAATCACTAAAATTTTCATGTTTTTAATGGAGTCTCTTATGGTCATCAAGGCTGTATTTATTTGATAAAAATACAGGGGAAAAACAGTAATATTGTGAAATATTATTGCAAGTTTCCTATTTTAACATACTTTAAAATATATATTATTTCTGTGACGCAGCGCTGAATTTTCACCAATCGTTACTCTAGTCTTCAGTGTCACAATCTTTTAGAAATCATTTGACTGTGCTGATTTATTATTAGTGTTAAAACTGTTGTGCTGCTTATTTATTTATTTGGAACCTGTGATACTTTTTTTTTGATTATTTGATGAATAAAAAGTTTAAAAGAACAGCATTTATTCGAAATAGAAATCTTTTCTAACAATATAGGTCTTTACTATCACTTTTTATCCATTTAACACATCCTTGCTGAATAAAAGTATTGATTACTTTTGAAAAGTATATACTGTTACACAAAATTTCGAATTGAATAAACATTGTTCTTCTTAACTTTTTATTTATCAGAAAATCCTAAAAAAAAGTATCACAGGTTCCAAAAATATTAAGCAGCACAAATGTTTCAAACAAGTAAGCTGATGAAAATTCAGCTTTGTGTCACAGAAATAAATTATATTTTGAAGTATATTAAAATAGAAAACGGCATTTTTTCTGTATTTTTGATTAAATAAATGCAGCCTTGATGAGCATAAGAAACTAATTTTAAAAACATAAAAAATTTTTACTGATCCCAAACTTTTGAACAGCACTGTATTTTAAAAAGCATTTCAAAATTTGATGGCAAAGCTGAAGCACCGTATCAGTTTAATCCATAAAATGTGTGAAATGCATAAAGAATGAGTTTTGAAAGCCTAAACTGATATAGAGTAATATTCTGTTTCTAATATTTCAAACACTTACAAGAGGTCAACAGATTCACGTATTTGCATTTTTTAAAAATCATTTAATGCAGCTAGAACTGAATTTGAAAAAGCACTTAAGGCACTTAAAGTCATAGTGAGCAGCTCATGATTTCTTCTTGTCTTTGTAAAAATCTCTTCACCCTTTCCAGAGGTTTAAAGCAGTAACCGTCTGTGACTCAGTTCTGTTTCATAATGGTTAAAGCACATATCTTCCAGCCATTGGTTCATCTGTCCTTGCTTCATTACCTCTGTCTAAGCCGCATTCCATCTCAGATATCTCCATTTTGACACTGCATAGCAAATAAAGCCAGGGTTTGGAGACTTGGGAAACTTACAGCACTAATCAGAATTAAGACACCAAACGCAAGCCAAGGCAGATGGCAATGTCACGTTAACCATCTGGCTAACACTTGCTTTCATGATTTTCTTTATATGATATGTACATATGTTGCATACTCTTCAGCTTGTTAACCTCATGTAAGCAATGTTGCAGAAAAACTTAATATACAGCGGTGTTAAAAGAAACCAACCTGCGGGAACGTTTTTGTGAGACGCGAAATATGTACCAATATATCACTGCAGTTTCTTACAGAAATGAACACTGAGTGGTGCTAAAAGAGTGTTAGTTTTTTTTTCCCCTGGAACCATATGAACGTACATAAGGATTCCACATCCTAAGTCCAGTTCTGTGCTGGCTGAGCTATCGAACAAGCTTGTTATGTCCGCTGTTGTGTCCATTTTCGACCCCCTGCTAAATTATTACCCACTCTCGTTAAAGGAGAAGTCCACTTCCAGAACAACAATTCACAGATAATGTACTCACCCCCTTGTCATCCAAGATGTTCATGTCTTTCTGTCTTCAGTCGTGAAGAAATTATGTTTTTTGAGAAAAGCATTTCAGGATTTTTCTCCATATAATGGGCGTCATTGGTGCCCTGATTCTGAACTTCCAAAATGTAGTTTAAATGCAGCTTCAAAGGGCTCTAAATGATCCCAGCCGAGGAAGAAGGGTCTTATCTAGCGAACCGATTGGTCATTTTTTTCGGTAAAGCACAAAAGCTCGTGTAGCACAGGCTCTGGGATGTGCATTCACATACTAATGAATCATGTCAAAAGGTCACGCGGAACATAGGCAGAGCCACAGACCCAGTGTTTACAAAGTGAAGGTGCAAAGACTAAGAAAGTGCAAGTAAGTCAAACGCTGTTTACAAACAAAAAGGTACAACAATGTCAGGCGATTCTGAAGTTGTAGGAGAAAATAACGTGGAGTTTTTCGACATACTCTACCTTTTTGAGCCGGAGTACACAGACAATGAACTTAGACGTGATTCATAGTAATGTCAGTGATGGGAAGTTAGGATCATTTTAACGACTCTGACCTTTGAGTTTCGTCCAGCAAAATGAAGAAATCTTTTTTCGAGTCATTTCATTCATTTTAGCAAAATCAGCGTCACGTGACAGCCCCATAAGATTAACGAACGACTCAAAAAACCTGAAAACTCGAAACGGAACAAATTCCAGTACAAAACCTAATAGGATGTTACGCATGCGCGACTGAATGAATCACTCCCCGAGACGACTCGTTCTTCCCGAGTCACATTAAAGATTTGTTCAAAATGAACGAATCGTTCAAGAACGACCCGTGGACGCGCCTCACAGAGCCTGTGCTACATGAGCTTTTGTGCTTAAAAAGTATACAAATTTGTATTTTTCGAAAACAATGACTGATCGTTTTGCTAGATAAGACCCTTCTTCCTTGGCTGGGATGGTTTAGAGCCCTTTGAAACTGCATTTAAACTAGTTGGCAGTTCAAATTCGGGGCACCAATGAAGTCCATTATATGCAGAAAAATCCTGAAATGCTTTCCCCAAAAACCATAATTTCTTTACGACTGAGGACAGAAAGACATAAACATCTTGGATGACAAGGTGGTGAGTAAATTATTTGTAAACTGTTGTTCTGGAAGTGCAGTTCTCCTTTAAAATTGTTACATGATTGCCTAATCCTAACCCCACACCTACCAATACTAGTAATTTGGCGGGGGTCTGACATGGAGCTGTAATCATAACTGCATATGAAAATAATTACAAATGCTCAATGTTTTACCACCTATAGTGTTAATTTCTGTTGGATGCAGTGATACAGTTGAATTCAAAAGTTTACATACATCTTCAAAAATTTACAATCTGCAAAAATGTTAATTATTTTACCTAAATAAGAAGGATCATACAAAATGCATGTTATTTTTTATTTAGTAATGACCTGAATAAGATATTTCACATAAAAGTGAAACATTTTTTTTTAAACTTTTACATATAGTCCACAAAAAAAATTAATAGCTGAATTTATAAAAATCACCCCGTGCAAAAGTTTACATACACTTGATTCTTAATACCGTGTTGTTACCTGAATGATCCACAGCTGTGTGTTTTTGTTTATTGATAGTTGTTTATGAGTCCCTTGTTTGTCCTGAAGAGTTAAACTGCCTGCTGCTCTTCAGAAAAATCCTTAAGATCCCACAAATTCTGTTTTTTTTTTCAGTATTTTTGTGTATTTGGACCCTTTCCAACTATGACTGTATGATTATAAGATTCATCTTTTCACACTGAGGACAACTGAGGGACTCATATGCAACTATTACAGAAGATTAAAACGCTCACTGATGTTTCAGAAGAAAACACAGATTCTGTAAGGTGTGTGTAAACTTTTGACTTCAACTGTACATATTTTGCGTCTTGCGAAAAAGTTCCCACATTTACGTTTTCATCATAAGTAGAAGAAAACACTTGCGTTGTTTTTTTATATATTAAACAATTAATCACAAATTTTAAATATGCATAGTATAAAAATAAATAGATAATAACAACATAAAAAGCATGAATTTTAGAATTTCTCAACGCCATATAATTGCTTATACTGGACATAGTAACCTAAAAAAATACTATAGAATTCCAATTATTTTCTTAATTTCAGATAATTTATTTATTTTTCTTAAAGAACTAGTTTACTTATAGAATAAACATTTCCTGATAATTTAGTCACCCCCATGTCATCCAAAATGTTCATGTTTTTCTTTCTTCTGTGGAAAATAAATTAATGTTGAAAACATTACAGGATTTTTCTCTATATAGTGGACTTAGATAAGAATAAGGGTCTTATCTAGTGAAATGATCATTCATGTTCTAAAAAAATAAACATTTATATACTTTTTAACCACAAATGCACAACTTGCACTAGCTGGACTTCATGCATTACATAGTCACATTGGAAAGGTCACATGACGTAGACGAAAGTCTTTACAAAGCGAATGTGTAAAGAAAGTCAAACGCCCTTTACAAAGGACAATTTTAAAGTTAGAGGAGACAATGAGTTGGAGTTTTTCACCCTTCATTACCTTACAAGTACACAGACGAAGAACTAACCGTGTGTGACCTTTCCAACGTGATCATGTAATGTGTGAAGTTGTAGACATGCATTGCAGAGCTACTGCAAGATGAGCTGTTGTGGTTAAAAAGTATATACATTTTTATCTTTTTATTTTAGAATCAGATAAGATAAGATAAGACCCTTATTCCTCAGCTGGGATCGTCTAGAGCCCTTTGAAGCTGCACTGAAACTGTAATTTGGATCTTCAACCCGTTGGTTCCCTTTGAAGTCCAATATATGGAGAAAAATCCTGGATTGTTTTCCATTAAAAACCTTAATTTCTTTTCAACTGAAGAATGGGGGATGACATGGGGGTAAGTAAATTATCAGGAAATTTTTATTCTTGAAGTGAACTAATTTTACAAGTAATGTTATTCTAATGATCACACTGATAAACATAAAACGTAATAAAAATTAATTAAATTAAAATGTTTAATTTATTAATTTGCCAGTGAACCACAAAGGCTGCAGGTATCTTAAGTTCCAACTATGAGCATGTGAGTAACTGTACTAGTGTCAGGGGAACTATTTCTATCAGCTTCAAATACATTTTATCAGCTGCAATAAATGAGAAGGCGCAGTCAATCAATGGAGGGAATCTCATCAGATATAAAAAGCAATTAAAAAGTACCTGGGTCGTTTTGAGTGAGTGAATGTTCCTGAATTTTAATGCCTCTTCTTTATCATCATGGATACCCCTAATAATAACTGTACAATACAACAAAAGCTGTGTGCAATCAGCTTCTTTCCCCCCCAATACAATTTAGCTTTGTCATCCTTTCGCTGACACAGATTGTGTCATTTGTGTTTACTCAGTGGCTTTCATTCTAAAACTTAATCTGCGTGAACTCTATCCAAATGTACAGTTCATATTATGAAATTTATCTTCCGCCTTTGTTGTTGGTCCCAACGCTCCTTGGCTTTTCAATTCAAAATTAATTGTGTGGGCTCAGAGGAATTACATGTCTCTAAAACGGTTTCATCCTTCCAGAGGAATGTGTTAACACCATTTGCAAACACAGCAATAAACTTTCTCATTGTAATAATATTGAATCCACAAAGCATAGTAAAGACGGATTACACCAGGATAAAGCCGCCCTGAAGTTTCGAAGACTGCTGTTATATTTTTCTTCAAATCAGTACATAAAACAGAAATTGAGCACTCAAATCATCGAACAACTACCACGCTTGCCTGATTGGAATGCGGTTGAATAGAGCAAATAAAAGCGACCTGATGCACATTATTTGAGGTAGAATGACAAAGATTGTCACACAGAGTGCTTGAGTTTATGTGTACACTCAAGGGTTTTATGGGGTTAAAAAACAATTACACCCTTCGTGATCCTGATGATAGTCTGCACCTGAGACAAATACATTTGGATGTCATTTTAAACTAAAAGAGTCATCATACTTAGCACCTACCACAAAGCTGTTCTTCCTGCACAAGCTGCACAATATGCAAAAAGCTTCATGTCAATTGAGTATGATAAATTATATAAATTTTCCCAGGTTATTCAGACTTACTGGACTGATTCGCAACTGCGGTGTTTTAATCGCACACGTTAATGTGTTAATTTAGAAATATAGATATTTTATAAATATAAATTATATTAAAAGAAAATGCAGAAATAGGTTTTTTTTTTTCGTATTACAGGAAAATTTAAATATATAATTTGAGATGTTTGAGCATTAAAGAATATCAGCAAGACTTGTAGGCAATTGTTTTTCTGTATTTATTTAATGAGCAGGATTTTGGACCACATTGGACAAGGACAGGACTGGGGGATATAGCCAAAAATATTATCACAATGATTTTCTGTCTGTAGAAATAGATTGAATGATTTTTAATTTATTTCAATTTATAACTGAATTTGTATTACGAGAAAACAACAACAACAAAAAAATGAGCATTAAATAATATCAACAAGGCCTATAGTTAGTCTGTATTTCTTTATACTGACAAAACAAATTAATCTAGAACATTCTCTGCCCTCATTATTTAGCTCAGCACAAAAATCCAGCATTGCTGGAGGCTGTTCTCATGAAGCACAGTCATGGTGAAGAAACATTTTAGAATTTCTTTGCTGTAGTTCTTGTCTGAGTGATGTAACTTTCTTATCAACCCAAGTTTTCACTACTTTTATATTTTTTGATTACTTTCTACAGGCACTGAGGTAAAAATCTGCCAACAAGCTTTAGAATGTGCCAACATTAGGCAAAAACTGATTCTAGATATTGCATTTAAAGATATGTTGATGCCACACTTTGGAGCACTTTTTCTGTTTACCATAGCTGTTGATGTGTAGATAAGCATGAAAAATGCATCTTCCCTTTACTAAAAGTAGTTTGAAAGATAAATGAAGAGTTCAGATGCAAAACCAGCTTAAAGCCATCTCGGTCAAAAATGAGATAATGATACTGAGTGAATGCTCCTGACACATATTATACGTCCATCAAATTCTTTTACTTCAATCTCGCTAAATTCCAGCCTCAGCCCAATCAGAAGTACCGGTACTTACATAAAAACCTACACAAAGTAGCCAGAAAGAAATGCTAATTTTAAAGAAAAAGGTCAGATGGATTTAGAGGCTTTTGCATCTGAACTCTTCAAATATTCATTGCAAAAGTATTTTTCCTCCTAATTATTTAAACACAAGCTTTTAAATTAAACTCATTATTACACAGCACTCAAGAATAATTGATTTTGATTTGTCAGTCTCTCTCAATACTGAATAATGATGCTAAACTTTTCAGGTCTACCATTTAACATCTCACATCAGTAACTCCTGCACTGATTTTCATCAGTGACGCTGCAGAATCTTCAGAGGCATGACAAAAAAAAAAATCTAGCTAGAAATGTAGGACAGTACACCGTGTACCACAAATTTATGGTAAAAAATTGTTGAATTGTCTGCATGGGCTGCTTGCAAAAACAACATAGAACATGACAAGTGTAGTCCAATTGATGAACGAATGCTTTTTTTAAGTGAATCATTCCTTAACAAATGATTCTAAGCTGGTTCTTTTAATACTTGTGCTGTGTTTAAAGCAAGCACATTAGAGTAATTGGTTCAAACTAAATATGTACATAAATTTCTGGGTGTGGTGCATCCTTGTAATAATCACTTTGGATCTAAAATGAACAGCTTTTAAAAAAGTGGTCTCTTGGCTCAACTTGCCCCCAGTGAGGGGTAAGTTGAGCCACATGGAGTTAAACTGTACCACTGATTATTCTAAAGTAAAACTGAATATTTTTGCCTCATGCTATATTAATGGAAGAGAATTTCATTAAAAATGACTTCTGAAATCCTATGTGTGAGCCTTGTGATGGACTGGCAGGGTAATAGTACTCAAAATTCCACTGATAAATGTTGTAGGGAAATACAATTTCATAAAAACTAAACTAAAATGAATTAAATATGATGTAGAATTACAGTAAAACAATACTTTATAATCATAAGAAGGGGTGAGCCACTGGCTCAACTTACCCCAGGGCTTTTTGGCTCAAATTACCCCACTTCTATCATTCTAACAATCTTGTATCATCCAGCAGTTTAGGGCTAACAACATGCTAACAGCCTCATATTATAACTTCCTAAATACAAGCACATGTGCGACACTTTTTCATGTTTGTCTGTAATTGCACAAAAAGCATGAGTCCTTGAACATAAAAATATCACTTTGAACAGAAAAAAAAAGTTTTTTTAACTTAAATTTAGTCATAAATTACTCCATGGGCCTCTCTCTGCCACAGCGTGAGTAAACCGGATAACTCTTCATATATTTGTGGTCACGTCGCTAATTTTGTTTAAGGCTGCCTAACAAGGGGTGGCTCAACTTCCTCACCCCGCTCTCCCCTACATACATACATAAACATAACAGCCATTATAATGACTAGCTAACTGTAGCTTATTACTCAGTTCATTACATTGCTTGTTTACTAAATAAATAAATAAATAAACACACATTATCCTTCCCTACAATAACAGTACATGGAAAACTGTCACATTCATGCAATGTCCACAAAATTATATCCAGTCATCACAAGCTTTCACTTGTCCTCCATCCAATAAGCACGCTGTTTATACAAGATTTATTTTCAAGGAAGGATTACTGTAGATGTTTGCTTGTCATCATTTGCACATTCCTTACACATTGAAATTCAGAAACTGAGCACAGATAAGCCCAGTCAGTCTATTAGTAAAACCTCAATACTAGTCAATCCGATGGATGCGTATGTAATCCATTACGCAGATAATAAAGGAAGTGCCATGGCATATTTGCTCGGGTCTAGCGAAGAACCCAGAGTCTAATGTCCAACATTTCAATAGCAGGACCTCTATTTAAATTCAGAGGAATGGAACCAAAAGCAACCAGCAGGATTATTAATGATGTCAGTTTACCCCTGGTGCAGCAGTGCACAATAAATGATATCCCTCTTTCCTAATTTATTCAGCCTGGGCTCCACAGTGGCCCGCTGTTTAACACAACATGGATGGATCTCCCCTGGCTTACTTACAGCCCTCTAATAAAGGTCATTTTTACCTGCTGTATGCGGATTGAATTTGACTTGCCATTTTCCGCTCGCAACTCTCTGTGGCAGCACGCTACTGGGGGCACTAAGTGAAAATCGATAGCACAGGCTAAATAAGGTTTAAATCAAGCTGTAATATCTATAATAATTCACCACACCAGTCCAAATTATCCAGCAGAGATTGTAACAGGGTGAAATATGCTGAGAGTCGGTTTGAAATGGTCTCCCAGTCAGCAAGTGATTGGAATAAAATGGCCGGGAAGATGTTCGTACTGTTCAAACACCATGTGAGATGAGAGCAGAGTCCTCTGAATCAATGCAGCCTCAAAGTCAGGGGACAGTTTGCTTCAAAGCTCTTTATCTTGAAATTGCATCCCATCCGCTTTACGGTATAGAAAAATTCTGAATCCTGGCACCCAGAATTACCCAGAAAGTGAATTATGCAACATTTGATGGAGGTGGAATAGAAATGTCTTCAAAGAAATAATGGCTGGATGATGCTTTATATTCAAAAGTCTTACACTTTCAGTTTTCTGTCCAAATCTTCAAAAGTATTTCATGAACTCTAAATTCAGTGTAACAAGAACAGGTCATGGGTGAACCCACGTTTCAAGTGCAATTTCACATAAATTAAAAACAATCAGACTTTTGATGTTTAATGAGCAGGATTATGGACCAATAAGATTTCATAGTGGGCAAGGGTAGGGCTAGATGATGTGGCCAAAAAATATTACCACAGTATTTTTTACCATATAATTCAGTATTGATAACTAAGAATATATTCATACCACTTATAGGCAGGAAATGCATACTACATATTTACACCTCAAGAATGAAGAGTAAACAGAAATTTAGGGTCCCATGAAATTCCCAAATCATTCTGGGTTTTCTGTTCTAATTTTTAGGGGTTCAAGCGTGTAGCGCTGAAACCCTATTGTAATTGTTAGAATGGTCACAGATCAGCGACCTCCACGTAAAACTGATTGTGCAGACCAAACCTTAAGTCGTAGACTTGAAACTTGGAGGGATGGTAGTGCTCACACCACTAACAACGTGACCAAGGCTCGCCCCAATCGGCCTGACAGGGGCGCTACAGCAATCAAAAGTCCGAAATCGCTCATAACTCCTAAACCGTCAGTCGCAGGATCAAGTGTCTTATGTCATTGGAATCCTCAACTCAAGCCAGAGAAAACACACCCTTCAGATTCGATCGTGACCGATAACGGCAAAATTTTCAGGTAGAAAAACCTTTTGCTACCTAGCCCTAGTTTTTCACCCGATCAGAATCAAACCAGTGCAGAAAGATTCTCTGGACAGTGACTATCAATAATTATCAAAAAAAAACAAAAAAGGTTGAACTTTCGCTTCACTTTATTTCCGGCAAACTCAGAACACTTATGTAAGAGCTCAATCTGAGGTTACATGAAAAAAAAAAAAAAAAATCACAGAGTATGGCCACTTGCACTTGATGGCACTATAAGAGGGTAAAAAAAAACATAAAAATGGCTATAATTGCACAACCATTTGTCCTATCAACATGAAAATCAGTGTGCACGGGTCCGAAGTGCCACAAGTGTCTACAAGGACATTTGCATATCTCCAGAAACGTCACCATTGGGCGATGCAGTTTGAGCACCTGTTAGACAAGGTTAACAGAGGCCGAACTCAGAATCGGAATGAAACTCGGCGGGCCTGTACAACTCACGGACCCAAAGGTCTGAGAGAAATTGAAAGAAATTGGCCACTGGGGGGCAATATCACATTTTTCAAGGGCGTAAATGATTGTACATAACACGGTTTTTTGCACATACGCATGATATTCGAATCATACGATAGAACTCCTCTATCCAAACAACTTTGCCCCTAGAACCACTGCTGTCAATCAAATTGTTTTTAAAATTTGTTAAATCGTTTGTACAATTCTCTGGACTCTCTAGGTCAATAGTTATCAAAAAATGTTGAAATTTATGCTTTGAGAGGCTAAAACAGGGCCATTTAGAAAAGGGGCCTGTCCAAATTTACCTAAAACCCTATAAAGTCTAAAAGAAAACTCAAAACTTCACAAAAACCTGCTAAGCACATGCAACAGGTGATTCTACACAAGCATGCAAAGTTTTAGGGAGATCGGACCACAGCTGGCGCTGTAACAGTCATAACTGTTAAAAAACATAATATTTCTATGGTAAATTATCTGGATTTGCCAAAAATGTTTTTTTAAATCATTGATTTAGGTGGTTACAAGCTTGCTAAATAGTCTTTTTTCATATGCGCTTATCGCTACTTACAGCTATATTTTCTTTTATTTTTAATTAAATTCAATTTAATTTTTTATATTTTGTTTTATTTTATTTATTGAATTTTGTATTTCATAATTTAATACAAGTTTGTATGGTATCTAATGAAATTAATTATGGTATCTAATAAAACTTAATGATTTTTTAAAATGTAATTAAATGAAAATATAACTAATTTACAACAAAACATTGCATTTTATTTAATATTTATTTTATAATGTATAAATTAAAATATGGATTAAAAAAATATCTTGGTTGTATGATAATCCTTAAATAGCAACAAGAAGAGGAATAGGTGAATATCATGGATTCATTTTTATTTGGTAAGTATCAATATCATTTATCACCCAGACATAGGCAAGAGCACCAGGGAAACTAGCGACTGACAAAATGTCCTTGTCGCATCTGGTTAGGACATGGTGTAAAAAGGCCAGCTGCACTTCCACCAACATTGAAAGGAACACAGTGTGTTCATTCCTTTAAGATCTGACACGGCCATTTTACACTTTACTAAACCTATAAAATGCAATCTGCTTAAAATGAGCTGCACTCCGACTCTCCATTATATACCCTGCAGAGCCAATTAAAATGCTTGAACCCTGATGGAAAGAGAAATGACGAGGAAAAAAAAAAAACATATAGCACACCTCAGGTTTCCATCGTCGACGAAAATACTACGTGACTCATTTTCAGAAACAGACCACATCTTTTTGCTCCATCAAACACTAGCCGGACCTCAATACAAGAGAACAGCCATGATGGATGGCTGCATCTCATGTTGAGACGGAGGGTTAAAAAAAAAGAAATCCTTCTGAAAACAAGTTTGTCAACAATAGCTCAAGCCTTCACGCCTAACCAATCCCCACCCCCTCCAAGGATTCAAGGCCCATTGAGATCTCTAAACACTCTCCAATCTGATCCCTAAGCAGTCGATGAAAAAGCAGACGTCGTCTTTGATATTCAGTCTTGGAAGGCTTCTACTCCCCCTCGCTCATACCTGTCTGTCTCGGGTTGGACTGACTGGATGTGAAGTTGATGGGAGGGGAAGCGAGCTCTGAAGTAAATGCCTAATGAGTTTAAAGCTCACTTTGTAGTGTTTTTTTTCTGCTTTAAAAGCCTCAATAACAGATGCCAGCGGGAACCGCAGTCGCTCTGCAACGGACTCCTGCGTAAATAACAGCTTAAGAGGAATGTGACTCAACCGAGCAGAATAAACATTTGCGATGATAAAAGATAATGATAATGAGTTCGTTATAAGCCTTGCAATAAACCGTGTTGCTGAAAAAGTGTCAAGAGAAGAGAGGGGCATTGTTTGTAAGATTTGTTAGATGTCATTGAATGCACTGCAATGGGAAAGGTTGATTAAGCTTATCGGTACACATCTAAATATTGAAACAGTTGTCATGAAATGTGTTTGTACAGCTTAGCGTTGCTTGAGCGATTGTACAAAAGGACTTTGAGTGAAAAGGGAAAAAAAACCCAATGAGATTTAATTGGCTACAAAACTATTGCACAATTACAGCTATTGCAATTAGACAGATATCAAAATGACTCTGCTTTTGTCATTTTGATGTGTTCTTAATGTGCTTGGAAAATGGTTGCAAAGTCTATTACATTATATAGATTTTTATATTACAGGGTTTCCTCTGTCTGAAATTGCCAAAGCTCTAACGAATGCTTTCTTTAAGCTGCAGCTAATTTAAAATGAGTAACCTCACCTTTACAACATCCAATTAATGTAGTGATGTCAGAAAATTATTTACAGCATTGATATAGTTTTAATGTAAGCAGAATTAACCTATTAGAAATCCCTGAATGAGAGATTTGTCCATGCAGCCAGATAATTATCTCAGTCGTGAGAATATATTTAAGGACTTTGGACCTCATTACTCTCTCTGCTCTTAGCGTTTGCCCTTTTACTCTCTGGACTTTATTCCCGTATCGTCTTCCTTGAATCTGCAACAATAAATTCAGCTTTAATTCTCTCGGAATGACAGAATATACACCACCGTTCAAAAGTTTGGGGTCAGTACATTTTTATTGTTTCTTTTTTTTTTTTTAAGAAATTAATACTTTTATTCACCAAGGATGTATTAAGTTAATAATTAAAAGTTTATTAAAAGTTAATAATAAATAATTTACATTGTTATAAAATATTTATATTTTGAATAAACACTGTACTTTTTAAACTTGTTATTCATGAAAGAATCCTGAAAAAAAAAATCACAGGTTCCAAAAAATATTTGGCAGCACAACTGTTGATATTATCCAACATTGATCATTCTAATAATAAATCCGCATATTAGAATGATTTCTGAAGGATCATGTGACACTTAAGACTGGAGTAACAGCTGATAAAAATTCAGCATTTCATCACAGAAATAAATTCTATTTTAAAGTATGTTAAAATAAAAAACATTATTTTATATTGTAAAAACATTTTGCAATATTACTGTTTTTTTCTATATTTTTAATCAAATAAATGCAGCCTTGATGAGCATAAGAGACTTCTTTAAAGACTATTACAAGTCTTACTGACCCTAAACTTTTGAACGGTAGTGTATGTGAAAACGTGACAATACATTATGAGCCATGCTGAAAACACATATTATTGTCAGGTAAAGTCCTAATGCATTTATTGTTTTTAATTATAGAACTCACTTTTTGCAAACAAAACAACGAAAGTTCAGAAAAATACAAATAATGCTAATTTAAAAATCTATATTATTGAGCCCATTCTGACTCATCTGTGTAAACAGTATTTCAATGTATATGCAAATTCTTGTATCATTTCATTTGTGCGCTCCTTTTTATTCTTTTAGCCTTAAGCTTAGTATATGACTTGTTTTCTTATCTACCTGTCCTGGATTTGTCACTTGCACGGGTTGTTTTGGTGAGAAAGCCTTTGCTAACGACATAAATATTAACAGAAAAATGAGTTGAATAAATAAACAAAAACTTCACTTCACACCACACTCTAACCAATGTGTTGTTTACAACAAGAAGCCAGTGACTTTTAGCTGTCAATGACCACTAACAGGATGTGGATGTGTGGTGCTTTAGATGGTTTAGGGAAGGCTTTGTTGGAAGTCATTGAAAGCTCCCAAGATACCCATCAGCAGACCACGTGGCCTTGAAATGCGCTTGACAGCACACAAGCTCTCTATTAGCAGTCCAAGCACCTGTCATCACAAACAAGAAAAGCACTCCTCTGCATTATTATCCACAGCACTGTTGAGTCTGTGCACAATGCAATAAGAAGCTTTTTTTAATCAATAGTTTTGTTGTTTTGTTAAGTATAGAAATATTCTTAAGAAAGGAAACATTTTTGAGAAGCAAAATTGTGTAAAAGAAGAGACTTGTTTTGAGAGAACATATACCTGAAATGATCATTCAAAAGTTTTGGAGCCTCTAATCAAGGCTGTATTTATTTGATCAAAAATATAATATAAACAGTAGGGCTGAGTAAAAAAATAGATTTTCTAATATTTAGGAAACGATATCGATTTAAATCCCAAGAATCGATTAGTCTAGCCTGTTTTCAGTAAACGAAGGAACATTGTAGCCTGAGCGTCAAACAATAAATAGCGTTTTGGCGCCGTTTGTTGTTGAATGACAGATCGCTGTATCGCCTCGGTCCTACAGAAGCGGACGTGAACTGATCATCTCCTCTGCATTAACTAGTTTCAGCACGAGATAAACACGAATAAACATCCTAAGGTATGTTCAAAGATAGAGTACAACTTACCAAAATCCGTATCCTGTCTCATGTAATCCCTCAATCAGTGTTTCAACGCGGAAAGACGTCAATATATAACAGCTTTGTAAACAATGTCAGGTAACGTCACATTTACCTCAGAAAAACGTATTTGTTTACCATAAACTCGTTAGTCAGCTAGAAAAATTAACTCTACGAGAAGCATTGAAGCAAATAGTGAAGAACAGTAAATATATATTAATTACTGTTCTTCAGTATTTTTCATTATTTTATGGCAGCCACCATTTAAATGTTTGTCAAAAACGAATTGAAGTAGAAATATAATTATATAATTGTAACTTTATCATTATAAAAACTTAACTGAGTGTAACTGAGTGTATACAAATCAGTTATAGTATTATAGTCAATGTAGTACCAACTGACTCTCATTTTACAGCATTATTTTTTTCATAAAAAAATGGCATGTATTGTGCCTGAAATATATCCAAAATAAACAATATTGAATTGAATCGAATCTGAAAGTGAATCAAATTGCAAGCTAGTGAATCAGAATCAAATCAAATTGTGAAATTTGTCAAAACCCCGCCTTAAAAAAAAACCTATAATATTGTCTTATTACAAATTACAATTTTACAGCTATTTTGTATTTTAATATATTTTAAAATGTAATTAATTAATTTGATGGCAAAGCTGAATTTTTAGCAGCCACACTTTAATTACAGTCTTCAGTTTCACATGATCTCTGAAATCAGAAATCATTCTAATATGCTGATTTGGTGTTTTCTTATTATGATCGATGCTGAAAACAGTTGTGCTGCTCAATATTTTTGTGAAGAAATATTTTGTAAGATTATAAATGTCTTTACAGTTATTGTTAAGCAGTTTAATATTAAATAAAAGTATTCATTGCATACCAACCCCAAACCACTGAATGGTATTGTTTATTGAAAGTTCATTTACTTATTTTTTTGTTCTTGTAAAAAGATACTTAAATAAATAAAAAAGCTTTTTTATTTTAATATTGGTTTCAAATACCAATAACCAAACCAAATTACAACATAAACATTTCATGTACAATTCCAAATACAATTTAACTATTAATTATACTTTATTTTTCAGAACTTCCTGCACTTCAAGTTTCCATGCCAACATCAAATCATGTAAGATATACGGCAGCTTGTAACAATTCATTACACGTGACCTTACTGAATAACACCAACAGACTGCATACTTAATGACAAAAGCTGTCTCACTGTCTCAACTACTGCGCAATGTGTCAGTGATTGATTAGCTCAATTAGTACTTCGGACATTGTCACTGGGAGTTGTGGTGGTTCTGCTTTATGATGCAAGCCTATGCATTATTGAAAGCCCATTAAGTAGCAGAATCTCCCTTAAGATCTTAAAGCTTAAGGTAAAAAGGGAACCTACAGTGAATGATGGAAAGCTATAGCACTGTGCCTAGTTAGGACCACAAAACCAGTCATAAGGGTCCATTTTTTTTAAATTGAGATTCATACATCACCTAAAAGCTGAATAAGCTTTCCTTTGATGTATGGTTTGTTAGGAAAGGACAATATTTGGCCAAGATACAACTATTTGAATATCTGGAATCTGAGGGTGCAAAAAAATCTAAATATTGAGAAAATCACCTTTAAAGTTGTCCAAATAAAGTAGCAATGCATATTACTAATCACAAATTATGTTTTGATATATTTATGGTAGGAAGTTTACAAAAATATCTTCATGAAGCATGATCTTTACTTAATATCCTGGTAATTTTGGGCATAAAAGAAAAGTCTGTCATTTTGACCCATACAATGTATTTTTGGCTATTGCTACAAATATACCCATGCTACTTATGACTGGTTTGTGGCATCAATATGTGGCATCAATCCTGTTTCCATTACCATCTGATTCCACAATTATTTTACCATGGCACCGTCACAGTAATTTCAATCCTTTCATTGCTGACCACGCAGTGTAAAAATTTAATTGCTCACTGCACCACTTACAATCCCTCTTTCAATAGTTGTCATCGGGTCAATACTGCCCTCTATAGATAACGCATCGCTCCCCTGAGACCTCCATCTTCGGCTCATCTGGTTAATGTGAACACTTGAATACTGTGTTTCACAGGTCAAGGTTCACTGTCTGACAAAATGCAGTTAAAAGAGAGAGTTTATCAGGCTGGGCTCAGGACTATTAATGAGGAATAGAAAAGCAGGTGGTCCCTTTATCTGTGATGGAGGTCAGCCCTAGCAGAGAAAATGGCAGGAGGATTAGATATGGGGATTAGGTTGTCTAGTAATTGCAGCTCATTGGAAGAAAAAAAAAATATGCATATGCAAAATCCCTATTAATATATGAGTTAAAAATAACTGACCGTGGACAGCGCATGATATTGCAAAAATTGTGAATTTTAGAAAAGACCACAATTTAAAGCTGTTAAGAAAAGAATAAGTCATTATGCTACTTGTGAAGAATAAAGGCAATTTGCAAATGTGGCCATTATCAATCATTTTCTTTTCTTCCATGTTAGTCTTCGCCACGAGAGTACCATGACGCATGCTGACGCAGAAGCCGGCAAACTGAAGAGAAATAATTGAATAAAGTTGTTATTTTTGTTTTCTTTGCACACAAAAAGTGTTCTCTGTGCTTTATAATGTTACGGTTGAACTCTGATGTTACATGGACTATTTTACGTCCTTACTACCTTTCTGGGCCTTGAACGTGGTAGTTGCGGTGCTGTCTATGCAGGGTCAGAAAGCTCTCAGATTTCATCAAGAATATCTTAATTTGTGTTCTAAAGATGAATGGAGGTCTTGTGGGTTTGGAACAACATGAGGGAGAGTAATTAATGACAGAATTTTCATTTTGGGGTGAACTATCCCTTTAATTAAATGTAAAAGCTGTTTTTTAAACTTAATATTTGTGACCCTGGACCACAAAACCAGTCTTAAGTAGCACAGGTATATTTGTAGCAATAGCCAAAAATATACTGTAAGGGTCAAAATGATCCATTTTTCTTTTATGCCAAAAATCATTAGGATATCAAGTAAAGATCATGTTCCATGAAGATATTTTGTAAGCTTCCTACCATAAATATACAAAAAACTATATAGTTGTATCTTGGCTAAATATTGTCCTATCCTAACAAATATACAAAATTCAAATAGTTGTATCTTGGCTAAATATTGTCCTATCCTAACAAACCATACATCAATGGAAAGCTTATTTATTCAGATGATGTATAAATCTCAGTATCAAAAAACGGACCTTTATGACTAGTTTTGTGGTTTCGAAGAAAATCAAAAAAATTCTAAAATTCTAAAAAAAAAACGTGTAACAGTATAAAACACTAAATAGCTGTTTTCAACACTGATAATGACAATAATAAATGTTTCTTGAACACCAAATCAGGATATAAGAATGATTTCTGTAGGATCATGTGACACTAAAGACTGGAGTAGTGTCAAAAATACATTAAAGCAATATTACTATTTTTACTGTATTTTTTGATTAAATAAATGCAGCCTTAGTAAAAGTGTCATCATTTCTTACACAAACTGTTAAAGGAGTGATAAAGAAACACATGTAAATTAGAAACCGAAAGAATGTGACAAACACACGTTCACAATTTAGCTCGCCGTTGAAGAGTTTTCATTAACGGCAGCCGGAACGGCAAAGAAGATGACATGAGCTCAAGGTTAACCCAGATAAGGTGTGACGGCTTCAGCAGTGTTTTAATACTGTCTGCCATGCCGTTCTCACCACCAGATTTATAGTGCGAATAGAAACCCAGCATGTCCCCAGGGCAATCGCTCTTACTGTTTTTATTTTTTATTTTTTTATAGATTGTCATTCCATTGTAAATCTCAATGAATTAATGCGTCTTCCACAGACAAATCAGACCAATATGAAAAATGTCCACTTATTACAGAGAAATAGAAGAGGATGCCTTTGGCAGATCGGAATCTCATTGAACTCTGTATAACGAATGTCTAGGGTGTTTTCAAGTCTCTGGATGACTCCGTCATCCATCATCTGGAGACGGAGAGTGTTGCGTGTGGTGGTAAAGGACTCTAGTAATAATTCTAGTTAATCACTGTCAGTGAATGGCAGAAATATTAACTATTCATTACCCCTCTTCACACCTCAGAAATGAAGTATCGATGTATCTTAAAACAAAAACATCGCTGCAGGACATGATCTTGATGGTGGCAGAGCAGCGGAGCTCTATTCAGCGCTTCTAGATGCACATCTTTTGGCCTCGACACGCTACGCGACGCGCGCACCGAAATACAGCGGCTGATGAAAATGCATTGGATGTATTATTTATGCATCTTCTCACAGTAGCACAAGAGCCGTCGAGATTGAAAATGCATGTTGTCAGCTGCTGGCTTCCCTAGGTTGAAATCAATAGAGAGAAGCACTAACCTGCCACCAGCTCTGATGACTGATTGAATTCAGAGAGGCTCTGAGGCTTAACGCACTTCAGAAAGGAAACTGCAGTCTATTGGAGGCATGCAGCGGAATAATATTCCAATTCTGGTGTGGATGGTTTTCCATCCCAGAGTGCACTGCTCTTACCCTTCACTGCTCAGGGACCGCTATCGATGAATAGTCATCGGGATTTTAAAGCGGGGCCCACTTCAGTGCAGGCACCCTTCGCAATCTCCGGCTCGTCCCTGGAGCGCTTTACTTGCTCATTCTGCTCGTGAGCAAGCAATCATGCAAAAGGCTAATTAAATTACCTCAAACTGCTTTACTGCTTTATCATATTTATAATGTATTTGTGAGGGCATATACACCATGAAACTATTAGAGGCTTGGGTAAAATCAAATTTTTCCAAAACATCATTGCCTCCGATATAAACTGCTCTTCGCTCCTCGCCATCAAAGCAACATGTTGTGAAAATCTTGAGAAACCATTTCATTTTAAATGGGTTTCAAAAGACTTAAGCATGTGTGTTTACACTTGGCACGTTTGGTTTGATTAAAATGAACTCTTTCTTCTCTTCCGTGTCAGTCTTCAGTGTGCATTCATGAGAGTACCATGTATTCATGTGGTGCTGTTGACGCAGGAGCCGGAGAAGAAATTGTTGAATAAAGTCACTATTTTTGTTTTCTTTACGCACACAAATTATTCTTCTAGTAGGGCTGCACGATAAATCACATGTGACTGTCATGCGCTTTTAGTCAGTAAAGCCGGTTCTGTGATTAGTACTGCATTCAGCTGGAGCTGCATTAATACACAGAGCCGTAAATCACTGAGAAGCTACGCAAAAATCGCACTCATAATCAAATGCTATTCATCTGCGATTCTAAGCGCGATTTTGCGTAGCTTGTCAGTGATTTACGGCTTTATCTTGTAGCTTCATAACATTACAGTTGAAGCACTAATGTCACATGGACTATTTTAAAGTAGTGCTGTCGAATTGATTAATCGCGATTAATCATATCCAAAATAAAGTTTGTGTTTACATAATACAGTTGAGGTCATAAGTTTACATACACCTTGCAGAATCTGCAAAATGTTAATTATTTTACCAAAATAAGAGGGATCATGCAAAATTCATGTTATTTTTTTTATTTAGTCCTAACCTGAATATGATATTTCACATAAAAGATGATTGCATATAGTTCACAAGACAAAATAATAGTTGAATTATAAAAATGACCCCATTCAAAAGTTTACATATGCTTGATTCTTAATGCTGTTGTTACCTGAATGATCCACAGCTGCTTTTTTTGTTTTGTTTTTTTTGTTTGATGATAGTTATTCATGAGTCCCTTGTTTGTCCTGAACCGTTAAACTGCCCGATGTTCTTCAGAAAAATCCTTCAGGTCCCACAAATTCATTGGTTTTTCAGCATTTTTGTGTATTTGAACCCTTTACAACAATGACTGTATGATTTTGAGATCTATCCTTTCACAGTGAGGGCAACTGAGGGACTCATATGCAACTATTACAAAAGGTTCAAATGCTCACTGATGCTCCACAAGGAAAAAAAAAACGATGCATTAAGACCCGGGGGTGAAAACTTTTGAACACAATGAAGATTTGGTCCCACTTTATATTAGGTTGCCTAACTTACATCAAAAAATAACTACTTATTGTGTTCATATTGTATTGCAAAACACTTTTGCTGCTATTGAGGTGGGATATGAGTAAGGTTAGGGATGGGTTTGGTGGTATAGGTAGGTTTAATGGTGCGTTGCGGTGTAAGGGATGGGTCAATGGTGTAACTATAAATGACTAATGACACAAATAACTTACAGATGTAATTACATGCAGGTATTTTTTTAAACATAAGTGCAATGTAAAAATATGTACATACACAATAAGTGCACTGTATCAAATTATTAATTTAAATGTAAGTACGCAGTAGTTAAGGCCACTTAATATAAAGTGGGACTGAAGAATTTTCTTACATTTTTCTTACTTTGCCTAAAAATCATATTTTTTCATTTAGTACTGCCCTCAGAAACTACAAAAGATACTTACATGTTTCCCAGAAGACAAAATAAGATAAATTTACCCTGATCTTCAAATTCAAAAGGTTTTCACCCACCGGCTCTTAATGCATGTGTTTCCTTCTGACGCATCAGTGAACGCTTGAACCTTCTAGTTGCATATGAGTCCCTCAGTTGTCCTCAATGTGAAAAGATGGATCTCAAAGCTCATGAACAACTATCACTAAACAAAAAATAAAAAACAGCTGTGGATCATTCAGGTAACTACACAATATTAAGACTCAAGTGTATGTAAACTTTTGAACAGGGTCATTTTTTATAAATTCAGCTATTATTTTATCTTGTGGATTATATGTAAATGTCTTTTATGTTAAATATCTCATTCAGATCAGTACTAAATAAAAAAAAAATAACATGCATTTTTTATGATCTCTCATATTTTGGTAAAACAGTTAGCATTTTGCAGTTTCTGCAGGGTGTATGTAAACTTTTGACCTCATGCATAAATGCATATAAATATACACAGAAAACACACGTTATGTAAACACAAACTTTTATTTTGGCTGCGATTAATCAATTGGACAGCACTATTTTAACAATGCCCTTACTACCTTTCTGGGCTTTGAATGTGGTAGTTCTGTTGCTGTCTGTGCAGGGTCAGAAAGCTCTCGGATTTCATCAAAAATATCTTAATTTGTTTTCTTAAGATGAACGGTCACACAGGTTATGAAGACATGAGGGTGAGTAATTAATTACATTTTTGGGCAAATTAGCCCTTTAAATGTTTCAAACAAGCTTTCACCATCAACAAATGACCATTTATCTGATGTCTTTTAGAACAAAGTCACCCTTTCTGATTTAGTCACCCAGGGTCAGACTCTTGGCACAAATTAAAGTGCTTCTGCTCTAGACATAATTGTGCATGCAAAACCATACCAGCCAGAGCTTATAGCCCCTAATCAAATATCCAGTAGATGTCTGTGATAAACTTGTGTTACCTTAATCTGGAAACACTCTCCCTTATTTAATGCTGGATAACCCAACTGACCTGAATTTACAGCAAAAACATTTGATCATTTTGTCATGTGCTGCATAATAAGACATGCATGTTGATGTGGTATGGAGTGTGACTGACAGTGCCTGATTCTCCCAGGGGTTCATAAAGTGCAGGTAGATGACTCAAGTGACTGAAGATGCATTTCATGTCAGTTATGGAGACATAAAAGCAGTGTGGATCATGGATTCATTTCATCACTGTAAGAAGGTTAGCCACACATTTTGAAAAGGTCATATGTAGAGAATGTCAATATGTAATACACAACTGTTCTTTACTACTATACTTAAGCACCTTTCAAAATGAATAATTGCAGTTCTATTCAGTTACACGTGGAGATACTTAGCTTTAAAAATACTCTGACCTTCAAAACACAAAGTACATATTCCACGTCATCATGATGAAATCTCTCTTCTTTCTGACCCTGTCTTACTGAGCTTGACCAAATCATATCATATATCCATCATTGAGGAAGAACAATTAGACAATTAGTTTCACTAACTTTTATGATTAAAAAATGGCAGCTGTGATTACCGGAAATTGATAGTGTTTGTAGTGTTGAAGGATTGGTTCCGGTTGCTTCCTAGCCCTCTATCCATAATATGACTTTCTGCAGTGAAAAACCTTCTTGTCCATATTCCTCAGGAGAGAAATATGCACAGATCAAACACTGTTTACAAGATGTTAATTTTCAGAACATTTTTATTTGGACGAACTTTTCCTTAAAGACATTGTTGCTTTGTCAGGATGG
This sequence comes from Labeo catla, assembly GCA_012976165.1. NCBI lineage: Eukaryota > Metazoa > Chordata > Actinopteri > Cypriniformes > Cyprinidae > Labeo > Labeo catla. Next base: position 42,635 of record VONZ01000676.1, read on the forward strand.
TGACAGCACTACTATTTACGCAGTTCAGGGGAAAGCAAGCTAGGACAAGAAAGGAGAAAATTTGGTAATACCACAAATATCACACGCTTCAGCTTTAAGGGCACCATCAAAATTTGAGCTTGTGGCTTGAAAATAAAAACAGCAGCAGTTTCTCACCTAAGAGAAAACATCTTGTTACAGCTCCATCTCATCACAAAGTTTGACTTTGCTTTAAGATGAATGCCTTTGGATGCTGACTCGATCCAAAAAAATTGCTCTTTCTAAAATTAAACGTAGCATGACAAGACCACCAGCTGTGAGTGGAGTTAACTGATACCAGAAAGCTTGTTCTTTGATACTTGGGAACTATTGCGGGTGGGTGGGGACACTGAAGTCCCTAAAGCTTTTAACAAATAACTCAAATGTCTTTTGTCACTAGGTCTTGCACTGAAATGAATGACACACCGGAGGACTATTAAATGTTCTGCACTCTCATTTTTCACAGTTCGGTATGGCCTTTACTCAGTTTCATATTTCACTTGCTTTCTGAGAACTTTCATAGTTCCTTTCTATCAGAGTTATATTCGGGCTATATAATAACAGACATACTAAATTCAAATGGCCTTTAGCATTTCATTATTATAAAGCCCCACAGTTACCAGTCATAAACATCTCTAAGGTAAAGTAAAAGTTGTTTTATTATTTAAAATTTTAAATAAAAATTCCATTTAAAAATTGTAAATTAAAGTTAAAAATTAGGGCTGTCACTGCCGATTTCCAGATTAATCAAGTAATCAGATGTTAATAATTTATCTTTTAATAAATAAAAATAAAATAAAAAATAGAACTAGTGAATAATAACCTTTAAAATTACACAAAGTAAATAAAAAAAACTCCCCTTGATTCTTAATACTTTGTTTTTACCTGAATGGTATACCTGAATAGTTGTTCATGAGTCCTTTGTTTGTCCTGAACAGTTAAACTGCCTGCTGTTCTTCAGAAAAATCTTTCAGGTTCCACAAATTCTTTGATTTTCCCTAATCCATCTTTTCACACTGAGGACAACTGAGGGACTCATATGCAACTATTACAGAAGGTTCAAACACTCACTGATGCTTCAGAAGGAAAAATCATGCATTAAGCGCAGAGGGTGAAAACTTTTGAACAGAATGACATTTTTCTTATTTTGCCTAAATATCATATTTTTTCAGTTAGTACTCTCCTTCAGAGGCTACAGAAGGTACTTACATGTTTCCCAGAAGACAAGTTAAATTTACCCCGGTCTTCAAATTCAAAAAGTTTTCACCCCCCGGCTCTTAATGCATTGTGTTTCCTTCTGGAGCATCAGTTTGTGTTTGAGTCCCTCAGTTGTCCTCAGTTTGAAAAGATGGATTTCAAAATCACACAGTCACTGTTGGAAAGGGTTCAAATACACAAAAATGCTGAAAAACCAAAGAATTTGTGGGACCTGAAGGATTTTTCTGAAGAACAGCAGGCAGTTTAACTATTCAGGACAAACAAGGGACTCACAAACAACTATCACTAAACAAAAAAACACAGCTGTTGATCATTCAGGTAAGAACACAGTGTTAAGAATCAAGGGGGTGTAAACTTTTGAACCAGGTAATTTTTATTAATTCAACTATTATTTTCTATTCTGAACTATATGTAAACATCTTTTATGTGAAATATCTTATTCAGGTCAGTACTAAATAAACAATAACATGCATTTATGATCCATCTTATTTTGGTAAAATTATTAACATTTTTAAAGATACTGAAAGGGGATGCAAACTTTTGACCTCAACTGTATTTATTTACTTGAACCAGCATTTGTGAATTCACACTACCATTATGCTTTATTATGATTTTTAAATGGGTTAATATCACACAGTCTTGGAAAACAGTCTAATAATGTGTTTCTTGGATTCTCATGCATGGAATGTGCCACTTCCAGTTACTTGACACGGGCAAAATGCAATCAGAGATTTTCCTTTTAATCAAGTACTCAAACTGAATCGAAGCCCTAGTTAAAATAAAAATCTAAAAAATATAATGCAAAGCCTTAAATTTTGCATTTAATTTTTTTATATCTATTTTAGCCAATTGTGACAGTAACAAACATCGTGAAGATTCTACAAGGTGTATGTAAGCTTAAGAGCGGAACTGTATATGACAAAGCTCTAAAAATGTTCCTTCTTGCTAGTTTCAGAGCACTAGACTTTTGGGACTGAGACTGAGAAAAACGACAAAACAGCTGTAGGTGTTATCAGTTTAAATTTACAAGCAAAATTTCACATATAGCAGGAGGGAATAAACTTAACATGCACTTGAAATGGATGTTGCCCACGAGGTTAGGTTTTCAGTCTCTCTTGCTGTTTTTTTTCCTTACATTTTGTGCAAATGGAAAGGGGCTGGTTTCAGGGTAGTCTGGTCCAGGTAGAAAACAAGCACTTTCAAGCTAGAGTACTTGTTTACAAGCATTCAAGGCCTTGTGACCTTCACAATGCACATCAATCAAATGAAAATCATCAAGAAATGGAAGAAAAACGTCCATTCGTCTCTTTCTGACGTATTCGAACTGTACTGGAAAAATGCGCTTGCTTGTTTTATTGATCCTTTTTCTATTTTAGTAACACAGCTCCCATTGATCAACATTCACGCTTCCTTACCAAACCAGTCAGCGTGCCTTCAAATTAGACATTTTGGATGAGTTTATCTTTGTGCTCGGAATAATTCAGCAGGCATGCACTGAGCAGCAACTCCCATAGCGTATCACGACACACAAGCTACTTCAATATTGACAAAAAAAAAAACAAAAAAAAAAAAAAAGACATCAGGAGGCTTGACAGACAATCTATTATTCAAGTCACAATGCAATTTGATGGATTTAAGGACAGAGGACAAATACTCAATCTCTTTTGCCAGAAAGAAACACAGCTGACATCCCTGACTCCATGTCAACTGCAAGGCGGCTAGACTTGTTACAGTGTCAAGTATCGCTTGGGAAACACAATTATAACTGCAGACATTCATGTCTGTATTCCTAGGGGTATATTTCAATATTTGCATCTTAATCAACCAATTGTATAGTTCACTTTCTGAGAACTACCTCAAAATACCAGTGGACTAAAGCTAATTTGGTTGTGCATAGACTGTACAGACTGTACAGTTTGCTTCCTGAGACATCATTAAAGCAATCTTCTTCAAACCTTAGGGAATTTACCAGCAAGCCTTTCTTAATGAGTTTTAATAAATACTGGATGGCTTGACACTGCGACGTACCTTTAAATAATTCTATCCTATTGCCTTTTTGAACCTTCCTGATTCTGTTTCTCTCCCAAAGGATCCCAACGAGTTTTTCCATAACAATGTAGCATCATGAAGCATACCATTCATCACAAAACCTCACTGAATATCCCCAGTACTTCTATAATGCAGCATAGCTACTAGAAAGCTTTTTATGCTTTTGGAGATTAAATCCTGTGATTTTCTGTGATTGTCAGGCACTTGATTGCAGCCTGATATAACAGTAGTACACTTCTCCTGCTTGGAGCACTAAAGTGATTTCGGCTACAAGTCACTATGTACTATAAAACCCCTAAATCAATCTTCAGAGCCTCTGAGAAATACATTTATCTCATCTCCTCAGCTCTTAATGTATAAAAATCCATAGGGATGCGGTTTTGAAGTAGGGAGGAGTCACAATGGTCAACTAGTCTTCCAACAGTAGTTGGAATAAGTGAGATTGCATAAAGATCACATTTTGAGTAAAAAAAGTTTCATTTCACTCCCTAGTTTATAATGACGTAAATTCATATATCAGTAACTGAATGTCCTGTGATATGATTACACTCTTAAAAATGTTGGGTTATTTGACAACCCAGCACTGGGTAAATATTGGACAGAACACATGCTGGGTTATTTGGTTATCTGGTAAAATTATTATATTGCTGGTTTGAAATGGACTGGAACTTATAAAAACACAGAATTAACGTTACTAGAGGCAACAGCAATCATCAAAAGATGAACATTTATTATTAAGAAAGAACACATAGACAAAATACAAAACAAATTTGATTTATTTGGGTGAATACAGCATACCATATTCCATACATTAAATCTTGTTTAAAAAGCATTTTAGACATAAAAATTACATTTAAAAGCCGAATTTTAATTTTAGTGTATTCAAACGTTCTCTTTAATTGCCGAAATAGCGCTAATTCTCTTGCCGGTGTGTTGCCGAAATCTGAGACGGTGAAGGGCTGCTGTTCGCCGGGTTAACTGCGAACTTCGGCCCGCCCCTCGCGTTTCACTCGTAGCTGAAAGATCCCATGACTGACTCCAAACACTGCCCATAAACAAACAATACTGACATTAGAGAACATATTTTAAGATTAAACTCAGTACAATAACGAATAAAATCCATTTATCTTATTCAAGGCAAAAGGCGTCTCCATCCTACGAAACAACCGCTGCTCATGCAGCTGACTGACATTTCGTCCTTACGTTGCGTTGTAAAATAATACAATTTACAGCACAGTTAAGACTTTATAAATCAAGTAAAATCTATACAAACCTTTATTTCGCTGAAGAAGTGCAAATCGGCGGCGCTGAGAACTGCTCACTTCTATAGAGGACTCAAAAAGCTTGTGTAAAACAACACCCTTTTTACCTTGTCAAAATGAGCTCGGCAAAAATCATCTCATTCTAAGGGGTTGTTCCTTTAAATGCAAATAAGCTCTGCCCGCCCCGCCCCTCTCTTCTCTTCTCTCTGTGGAGTGACAAGCCTGTTTACTTTAGACGCATTTAGCCGCTAAACTTCCTAACTACCACTTTATAAGGAAAGGCAAAGATTCATTAAAAAAACCCTTATACTCACTTCCGCTGTAAGTGAAGCTGGATTACGAATGATTCGTGCGAACATAGACAGATATATGTAGATCGGGAGGCGCATTCCCTTCACAAACAAACGTAATCCACTGCATCTTCAGCGGCTCAGATGTCAGGAATAAATGATGATCACTATGTTAATTATTACATCCAGCAACACAGCACCTCAATCGCTCAATCTAACTTACATCCCTGCTCCGGCATCAGAGCAATGGAGGTTACTGGACTGTGACAGCTGATCTGAGGTAAGACGCTCATGTCAATCAACTATCGTGGGAGCGGCCTCTGTGGGTGTGACGGCACACCAGCATCTGAGAATGGCTCATTTTGAAAAAGGGGATATTATTTTTACAGATTAATTAAAAACCACTGCATGGATTTTTAGCATTATAGCGTAGATTTGTCATACACTGCCAACACACATTAATGTTCAAACAACATGAAAAAGTGAACTTTGCATCCGATGACCCCTTTAAGACCCCTTTAAGAACCTTCTGGTATCCACCTTATCAATGTGGAGGTAAGCTATTTTCTGGGAATGTGGGAGACTTTCAATTTATTAGCCACTATAGGTAAATAACTTAAGAACAACAAAATTAAGTAACTGTAACAGACAGACAGATAAATAGATAGATAGATAGATAGATAGATAGATAGATAGATTAAAAAATACAACACATTAAAATATTACAACAACCCAGTCTAAAACGCCAATTATTCTAGAAACTACGTCATTATTATGATAAAGTTTTTACAACCAGAAGGTCTCTCATTATTTCAAGAAACTAAGTCATTACTACGAGAAAGTTTCTTATTATTACGAGAAAGTCATTACCATGAGAAAGTTTCTCATTATTATGACTTACAGAATCATATTTTTACTCAACTGTGGCGGAAACGGGCTTGCATAGAGTTCAGACACAGTCCTACACGAACTCGACAGTGCAGTAGTATATAAACACGGCCCTAAATATGGTCAGTTCCCTAGCCAGTTCACTGACTAAAAAGTAAGCTGACTGAAGCACGAAAACGCCAATAGTTAAAAATAAACGTGCCTCGCTTAGTCGACCACACTCTATCAATTACTAAACACAAACAATCAGTTCCCTCACACGCAACGCAGGGAAAAAAAAACATACCTTGCATTCTAACGTCTTCCGTGATGCTTCTCCAGAAACGCGAGGAAAATGTGATATACTGTTCTAAAGTTTAACAAATCATCTCGACTCTTCTATGTTTGAAAATTGACATACATCAAGATTTCGTCGTGGGCGCAGTTACCTGGCACAACGCTGTACCTCATCTCGGCTGAGTGGCTCGCCATTAATTAATCCGGCGACTCAATGAGAAACAATGAGACCTGTTTTCCGGGTTTGCTCAGGTGACGTTCCACATATACACTATGTATGTTTACTTTAACATGAGCCAACAGACTAGTTTTATAACCCCCTGAGATTGCATATTAATAATTCCATTTATAGTGCAAACCAAAACATGAACTACCATTGTTGTTAGGTTGAAAAAAAACTAAAAACAGTGTGATCTGAGTCACACCTTTGAAGAAATAAATTGAATGTGAATCTCACTTGCAAGGCAACCTATATTCTTTATTGATGAACAGAAACAAGAACTAGCCAATTATTTCCTTAGTCTGAGTGCTTTAACATAAGCCATTTGAAACAAAAGGTATAAAGCCACTGAGCTCATTATCCCCCACCATGTTTGTAAGTTACCTAAAGGGTCTTCCCGTCAAATCGCTTGGTTTATTCTCCACAGAGCGTGGTCCCTCGAGATTACAAAACAGGGAGAATTAAAAAGAAACAAATTAGGTAGGCCTAAAAGTGTCTCATGGTGGAATACATTATAATTACCTTTCCGTCACCGAAAGTCACGTACTGCAAAACAACGCGGTTTATCCAGAGGAAATTTTCATTGTCCTTTATGTGACTTTTATGTTTGCTGTGAAAAACCATAGGCCATTTTGGTTATGTAGGCCAATTAGAGACAAAACCAGACAAGTGGATGTGCCACACACCAGTAAGAAAGATGAGAATGGAGGTGACCGGAGATACCCAGTCAATTTTGTTGATAGTGATCAGACAGGTTTCTCAGACACTTAATTCCCTGCAGCATTTCTCAGGCCGGTCGCCAAAACAGTAGGGCGGAAGTAAAGGTCTGCGTGAACCCAATAGGATGCTGATGGGACAACAGCAAAAGGATTCTTCCAGTACTATTCTCCATATAGTGGACTTCAATGGTGGCCAAGGAGTCGAAAGTCCAAATTTCAAGTTTCAATGCAGATTCAAAGGGCTCTACATGATCCCAGTCAAGGAATATGAGTCTTGTCTAGCGAAACGATTGGTCATTTAAAAAAAAAAGTATCTACACTGCCAGTGTCGATCTTTGAAGCTGCATTGAAACTGCAATTTGGACCTTCAACCCATTGAACCCCATTGAAGTCCACTGTATGGAGAAAAATCGTAGAATGTTTTCTTCAAAAACATTTCTTTTCGACTGAAAAAAGAAATACACGAACATCTTGAATAACATGGGGGTGAGTAAATTATCAGGAAATTTTCAACTCAAAATACCTGGTGACTACTAACCAGGTGGTGGACAGTTGAAGAGTTGCGACAAAAATGGGCTTTCACGGCTATGGAGTTTAACTATATAGAGCTAATGATGCATAGTTACACCTTTTCGGAGTTGAGCGGCTCATCTCAACCTCACACCTAACAGACTACGCTACATGCTGAGAGGAGTAATGACGCCTAAGATTGTTTTCCTCAAGAAATGCAATTTTCTTCTTGCCGATCACGCAGGTAGCATCTCTATTAAAAGATCAGAAATAACACACTTGCTTTGATGTAATGGTCATAAGTTATTAAACATAAAAGGACTAAAACACACAGCAATCAATTCACAGATATTTGTAAATCATTTTATTTCAGATGGCAAAATAAAATGGAGTAGCTGCAGTGTTGTGAAAAATAGAAATAGGCTGTCAGTTAGCTGAAGCAAAAAAGGCTACAGCTGCATATTTACATTACCATATTTAGTAAAATCTATACTAAAAATATATAAACTTAAAGGAGAAGTCCACTTCCAAAACAAAGATTCACATATAATGTACTCACCCCCTTGTCATCCAAGATGTTCATGTCTTTCTTTCTTCAGTCGTAAAGAAATTATGTTTTTGAGGGAAACATTTCAGGATTTTTCTGCATATAATGGACTGATATGGTGCCCCAATTTTGAACTTCCAAAATGCAGTTTAAATGCGGCTTCAAACGATCCCAACCGAGGAAGAAGGGTCTTATCTAGCAAAATGATTGGTTATTTTCATAAAAATAATACAATTTATATACTTTTTTTTTAATGTCAAACGCTCGTCTTGTCTTACTCTGCCTGGACTGTTTTTTCCTGGTTCATGACAGTTAGTGTATGTCGAAAAACTCCCATCTCATGTTCTCCCTCAATGTCAAAATCGTCCTATATCGCTGTTTTACCTTTTTTGTTAAGAGTGTTTGATCTTCTTTGCATGTTCACTTTGCAAAGACTGGGTCGGTACTTCTGCAGCGATGTAGGATGATTTTGAAATTATTTTTGAGGGAGTTGAGGGAGAAAATACGATTGGAGTTTTTCGACATACCCTAACAGAGTTCAAGGAGAGCAAGACAAGACGAGCATTTGAGGTTTTTAAATTGTATTTTTTGAATGAAAATAACCGATCATTTTGCTAGATAAGACCGTTTAAAGCCGCATTTAAACTGCATTTGGGAAGTTCAAAATCGGGGCACCATATCAGTCTATTATATGGAGAAAAATGCTGAAATGTTTTCCTCAAAAAACATAATTTCTTTACGACTGAAGAAAGAAAGACATGAACATCTTGGATGACTCACCGTACATTATATGTGAATCTTTGTTTTGGAAATGGTCTTCTCTTTTAACATGGACTATTTTAACAATGTCCTTACTACCTTTCTAGGCCTTAAACGTGTCAGTTGCATTGCCTTCTATGCAAGGTCAAAAAGCTTTCGGATTTCATTGAAAATATCTTCATTTGTGTTCTGAAGACGAACGAAGGTCTTACAGGTTTGGAACAACATGAGGGAGAGTAATTAATGACAGAATTTAAATTTTTAGGTGAACTATCCTTTTAAAGATGTTCTCAAAATGCGTTGCAGCTAATGCACAAATGTGTACAAAACAAATACTAACAGTCAATAATTTCAGCCCTCTGAAACCGAAAAATTCTTTTCTGTGCTGTTCCAGGTATTTCTGGTGCAACTGTATAAATTTCTTTTTTCTGGAGAACACAAAGGAAGATTATTTTTGAAGAGGACAAAAAAAAAAAAACATGGAGATGTTTTTGAAAATACCTTCTTTTGTGTTCCACATAAGAAAGAAACTCAAGCTGGTTTCAAACTGAATTTTCATGTTTGGGTGAACTATCCCTTTTTAAGAAGACTACAGGACAACAGCCAAGTCAGAATTTTAAAATTGATTTGTGGGTCGCATTTATAAACAATTAATGAAGAGCTCTGTATCAAACAGCCATGGTTTGGTACTGCAGTTGTCTCTAAAGCACTAATGGAAACGTCTAGCGAACGTAGGCAGGTACTTTCAAGTAAACATGGCCATGTAAATAGGCAATGAGTGGGTACTTAAGAAAAAGTCACTGGAAGAACAGCAAAAACAGCATGTCTTACACGGAACTGTGCTCACAGCTCGGTGGCCAACGCACAGGTCTGCTTTAAAACAACACTGGCTGTAATGAGTAGCAGTACCTGGGCATGAAAAATGAGCATCTGCTTTTGCAGATAAGGCATCGCTGAGAAAAACTGAAATGTAGCTTTATTTGGTATGTCTGGTGGTGGAAAAAAAAAAATGTAGGATATGGTGCATGCTGACTTCACCGCAGGGCATGTAAAGGGGGGAAACGGTAAACAGCTGCAGTGGAACAACGCTGCCCCCTACTGGAATACTCAGCTATGCTCACAACCAACCACTGCTTTTTTACTGAAATATTGTAATTAAAAATATACAGTTGAAAACACTAATTCCGAATCATGTATATGATAAGAACGTACATGACTGATTTGCTGAAGCAGTAGAGGAATGTGTTTTGTGATGTGAGGGACACAGACTTCACCTTTACTCAAAAGATGGTGCTCAACTCTCCCGGGACAGGAGGTGATCCTGCTGTTTCTGCTCTCAAGGATATCACAAGGCGTGGACACAGATGGCCGATGGATATTGTGAACCATTATGCATCCTTATGCCAGCGGAACATCATACGCATGTTAACACACATTTTAGAGTTTACATTGAGTTGTCCTGTTGACCCTCGGTATCTGTGCTAGGCCAGACTACAGAAATATGGTACGGCATCAGGTCATCTTCAGAGACGAAGTCTGGAGCACGACTCATGAGGTCGTGACCTCTGAAGGATTTCGGAAAAGCTATGACGTCTCTGATACTGGGAGCTCCTACAATGATGGACACCAATCTGTCAAGTCCTGTGTAAGAGAAAAACAGCAATTATTAGGAATGTACAAAATGTTGTTTCCGTATTTGTTATGTGTAATTAATATTTTTTTTTATTTGTAATTAATTAATGTAATTAATATACACTACTGGTCAAAGTTTTGGTCAAATATTTTTGTAAGAAGTCTCTTATGCTCAGATTTATTTGGTCAAAAAATTGACTAAAAACAGTAATACTGTAAAAAACACACACACAAACAATTTATTTTTTATAAATTTCAATCTATTTTTAAATGTATTTTTTAGCAGTCATTACCAAAACTCTGGGATCATTCAGAAATCTTTTTAATTTGCTGATTTGGTGCGTAGTTCTTATTATCAATGTTGAAAACACTTAATATTTTTGTTAAAATTGATAATTTTCAGAATTCTTTACTTTTTAAAACAGAAGATTTTACATTATCAGTGTATTTGTCATTTTTGATCAATTTAATGCATTCTTGCTGTATAAAAGTATTAATTTCTTTAGATTAATTAATTAAAAAAAAAAGTTTTGAACTATAATGTATTTATATTAAAATATTCGATTTATTTAATCATGCATGCCCATTTCCTTCATTTTTACAATTAAATGTCCTTTGTCTTCATCAAATTAGGGCTGTCACTAACGATTATTTCTGTAATCAAGTAATCGGTCGATTATTCTGATGATTAATCGAGTAATCGGATAATTATAATACTTTTTTTGTAATAAAAAGAGACTTAATCAAAAATCAGCCTTTAAAATTACTTAAAATACATATATAATAGCAATGAGGCAATAATAATGAGTTGAAATAAGGTATCAAAAGCAAGTAATCATATGGTTTTACTGAACAAAAATGTTAAAATACATAATGTATTACAAAGAATAGAGCTAACGTACATTACGCATTATGACAAATGACGACTGTTTTTACACTTTACTGCGCGATCTAATCCTTGTTTAATATTGATTAGGAAGATTTAATTCAAATGTCCATTTAATCTTTAATATCTGGCCATTTATTTATGACAGAGATGCTACAGCCACTGTAATTTCTTGAATATGTGGACATCAAAACATGTAAACTCCAGAGCGAGGGTTTGAGCTTTTATTTTAAAATTGTGATGAATATTTAGAATATTGAGAAAGACATTGAAGTATTCTCCTGTGTTTGTGTAGGTTTATAAATGATTTACCTTACAAATCTGATGAAATGGCGCACGTTGCGTTCCCAGATGAACGTTATAATAAACCCAAACTCACAACAATATGCAAAAATGGAGTTTGAGACATTTCACACATGTAAATGCTAACAGTTTGTGTGGAGCAGCATTTATTATTATGCTTTTTTATATTAAATGGATTAAATATATTATGTAGCCTTAGAAAATGGTCTAATAATACATTTTATGAATTCTCGACCGTGGAACGCGCCAAGTCTAAATCAAGTACTCAAATTGAATTAAGGAATCGTGACAGCCCTGCATCAAGTTAATCTTTAAAAATATCAATAATTTTGCAAATGAATCTTAATGACATCAGTGCATCCCTGATAATTACACACATTTAAGCTGACTTATTTTCACACTTCTGACTTTATAATGTAAACAAGAACCTGGCAAATTTGTGTATCACACTTTATGCAAGCTGTAAAAACAGCTCTAGTGCTGCCATACACAGAAATAAACCCAAACAGAGGTTCTCAAATAATCAAGGGCACTTCATGCTTCAGTTTACAGTCTCAAACTGAAACAAAGCTGCCAAAAATTCCTGGCTGGCAAGCAATTTGAGTTTTTGAGCATGACCGTTCCACTTTAACCGACAGGAGAATGTAATCAACAAGGCCTTTCGTCACAGTGGTACCCCAACAACCTTGCGAAAGTCCAAGGTAGCATGTGTTGAATGCTCTCTCACCTAATGCGATTCCACCATGAGGAGGAGCCCCGGAGTCCAGAGCCTCCAATAAATGAGAAAGAAGTGACGAATCCTCCTATAACACAAGCAAGACACAGGAAAAAGGACAAAGTGGACCCTGTAATTCACAGCCTTTTCAGCTTGAAAGGGAATTGTTCATAGTCTCGGCATGTATAAATTGTACCGATCCATACAACTACTTTAGTGTCAAGAGAGTAAATAGACTTTCAAAAAGGTTTCCTTTGTAGACACAAATCTTAAGATCGACCCTAATGTGGTGTTTCTTCTCCCTGGCTCTTAAGATCCAAAGCATTTGTTTTCTTTAAAGGCAGTTAAATATAGCTTAATGGGTTACCACAGCGACCAAATGGGTTGACGGTGGTGCGGGGGTGTTAAGTAAGAGTCACAAATAAGAAAATGGTGCAGTCGGGGTATCTGGACACGTCCATTACAAGTGCTTTAACTCGCTGTCAGAGTAGCATTAAATGATGCTCTTTGCTCGCTGTGTAATTTTTCACTCTTGTTCCATTACCTTGAGAATCGTGTCCAGGATGTACAGCTGCTGAGAGGCATTGTGGATGCGAATTGAACCTCCTCCGATCTCGCAGCCATTCAGCACCAAGTCGTAATGCTGGCCACGCACCTGAGAGAGCAGATAAACAGGTGGGGGAAACGCATGGAATTCAGAGCGAGATCATAAATTTCTTCTATGAAATACTCGGCTCATGACTGTAGACTTACAAAGTGATAAAACACCAGACTATTTCTGGGTATCGCCGACTATCTCACGGTACATGCACATCTAAATACATACTAGGGTTAAAATGCTTGAGACCACCATTGAAAAAGTTTTCCTTTTGCTTTTTTCTTATTGAACACAATATTTTTCATTACAAATGTTATTATTTACAATGCTATCTAGGGCTAAATACACTCGAAGTCAAAAGTTTGCATACATCTTTCTACATATTCTAGATATTCTACATAAAAAACGTCAACATATAGTCCACAAGAGAAAATAAGAGTTGAATTTATAAAAATGACCCTGTTCAAAAGTTTACATACACTTGATTCTTAACACTGTGTTGTTACCTTTTTTTGTTTAGTGATAGTCCCTTGTTTGTCCTAAACAGTTAAAGGAGAAGTCCACTTCCAGAACAAAAATTTACAGATAATGTACTCACCCCCTTGTCATTCAAATGTTCATGTCTTTTTTTCTTCAGCCGTAAAGAAATTGTTTTTTGAGTTAAACATTTCAGAATTTTTCTGCATATAATAGACTGATATGGTGCCCCGATTTTGAACTTCCAAAATGCAGTTTAAATGCGGCTTCAAACGATCCTAAATGCAGTTGCAAACGATCCCAGTCGAGGAAGAAGGGTCTTATCTACTGAAACGATCGGTTATTTTCATTAAAAAAAATACAATTTAAATACTTTTTAATCTCAAACACTCATCTTGTCTTGCTCTCCCTGAACTCTGTGTATTCTGGCTAAAGACAGTTAGGGTATGTCGAAAAACTCCAATCGTATTTTCTCCCTCAACTTCCAAAATCATTTCAAAATCATCCTACATCACTGCAGATGTACCGACCCAGTCTTTGCAAAGTAAACATGCAAAGAAGATCAAACACCCTTAACAAAAAAGGTAAAACAGCATGGCTCTTAATGCATCATTTTTCCTTCTGAAGCATCAGTGAGCGTTTGAACCTTCTGTAATAGTTGCATATGAGTCCCAAAGTTGTCCTCAGTGTGAAAAAAATGGATCTCGAAATCACAGTTATTGTTGGAAAGGGTTCAAATACACAAAAAAACAAAGAATTTGGACCTGAAGGATTTTTCTGAAGAACTATGGGTGGTTTAACTGTTCAGGCCAAACAAGGGACTCATGAGCAACTATCACAAAAAAAAAAATAAATAAAATAAACAGCTGTGGATCATTCAGGTAACAACACAGTATTAAAAATCAAGCGTTCAAAAACTTTTGGACAGGGTCATTTTAATAAATTCAACTATTATTTTCTCTTGTGGACTATATGTAAACATCTTTAATGTGAAATATCTTATTCAGGTCAGTACTAAAAAAAAAATAACATGCATTTTGTCTGATCCTTCTTATTTTGGTAAAATAATTAACATTTTGCAGGTTCTGCAAGGTTTATGTAAACTTTTGACCTCAACTGCATATTTAAAAAGTAAACTCGCATTTTAAAATGATGTCTCAGACCTTTTGACCCCACTATGCTGTATGTCACAATTCAATATATTGCGATGAACCATTATATAATAATCTGAAATGTCACTTTTGTCCTTGACATGGATTATTGGATGTCAGAAGTAGGTTTGTTTTGGCAGATATGAAACCAATTAATTTTTGTGACATTTGCATTACATTTCTAGTCGATTTTGATGACTGGATAAGGGTTTTTTAAAATGGTTTTGATTCAGACAACTTGCTAATTAATCATTCAGACCAATTTGTGAACCAATTTGACTTGTATAATAAAATGACTCCAAAGAATGATTTACTCATAAATCATTATGACTAATTATGAGCAAACATTAGAGCAAAGCACAACCACACAGAAAAATATACATTACTGTTCCACATTTCTGGGGTTACAAATGTACGTTGCCATTCAAAAGTTTGGAATAAGTAAGATTTTTAATGTTTCTTCAAAGTTCTATTTGTTTGATCAAAAAATGTCAATAACAGTTTTCTAATTTAATATACTTTAAAATATTACTTATTTCTGTAATGCAAAGCTGAATTTTTAGCTTCGGTGTCACATGATTGTTCAGAAATCATGCTAATATGCTGATTTTGATGTTGGAAACTGCTTAATATTTTTTTGGAACCTGTTATACTTTTTCAGGATTCTTTGATGAATAAAAAGTTGAAAAGAACAGCATTTAATCAAAATGCAAAGCTATGCTTAGTAAGTATAAAAAGGACAATCTGTGTTGATGTACTGCCTGAGATGTGATGGTACATACCCTGTGGGGTTGGGTGTACAGCAGATGGGTATCCTCAGGGACTGGAGCAGTAAAGGGATGGTGGGCAGACTCAAGCATCTCTGGATCATCCTCTTTGGGTAAGAAGAGGGGAAAGTCCACCACCCACAAGAAGTGAAAGACAGAAGGATCACGAACAGGCACGCCGTAGTGCTCAAGCAGTTCCGCGCACTGCAGTCTCAGCTTCCCCAACAGAGGGCGCTAAAACATGACACATTCTATTATATAGCTAAACAGTGTTAAATAGCATTACAAGAAATCATTAGGACATAAAGAGGGAATACCTACAGTGCCCACAATGGCTTATCTTAAAGGGATAGTTCACCCAAAAATGACAATTCTGTCATTAATTACTCACCCTCATGTTGTTCCAAACCCGTAAGACCTTCATTCATCTTCAAAACACAAATTAAGATATTTTTGATGAAATTCTAGAGCTTTCTGACCCCGCAAGTTTTGTATAGGAGGATGCATGTTATTATGCTATGTCCCATGCACTGCTCATTAAATTTGAATGTGAGTAGAATGTAGTCATATCATAAAATTGTAAAAATTTGTTCTCCTGTTAATATTTTGTTAAATAAGAGATAACTCAATTTGAGTGTATTGACCATTTGGTAATAAAAACGATATTTTTATTTAATAAAAAAGAAGAGTTTGTCCATGTCCCTTGAATGGTTGTCCACCTTGTCCTATTGGGGAATCTGCCCCTTTAAGAAAAGGTCATCCCCTTTAGTGACATCAGGACAACAGATTTTTTGTCTCTTGTTGGTGACAATTGACAAATTTTCTTCATATGAGTTTGCTTACTTGCTTTTCCTAAGCTTAACATGTCCACCCCGTCGGCATAAAATATGCCGGAAGTGATTAGAATACAGTATTTTGAAAATATGTAAGTTTAAATATACCAAATTCTCTTCAACAACCAGACTATTTAGCTAGTCACAGTTTTTTGTAAGCTAATATGCAAATTGAAGCTTAAAACTTCCACCCTGTCGGCCCCTTAGACTTGATAGGGTGGACATACACATGACAGGGTGGACATAGCATTTATTTGTAATTAATTTTGCTAAAAACTAACATGAATCGGAGGGATATCAGTGTGATCGAAGTTGAATAAATGTTTCATTGTCAAAGTTTGTCATGCTTTGTGTGTTCTACTTTGTGTGTCCACCCTGTCATATAATGGTCCACCCTGTCATCTTAATATTTTAAATAATAACTCAATCATATCTATATAATCCAGTGTGTTCGATAGCTATGTGTGGGGGCAATAACATGCAAACAACATGCAAACTGTGATATTTGGATATTGCATCCAAATATCTCAGTTTTCTCCAAATAATAAAAAATATATGTGCGAATTGTACGAGTTTCTTTAAAAACACATGGTTTACATAAAATCTTTTATGTTTTTATAATTTGAAAGCAAACAAATAACCCTGTTTAGGAAAGGGACATTATACCTTTCAGAAAATATAATTTGCATCTCAATATTGCAATGAGAACGTATATAAAAGTAATATGTATGTCCATGACAGGGTGGACATATCTTATGGTTTATGCTTCAAATAATGGCCCATAATTATCTAAAAAAATGTGTGGGAGCTCGTACTTGAGTGTTAACTATTTATGACATGACAAAAATTTTGGTCTTCATTTACCATTCTCTTTGAGTATTGTGACGGTTGAAAGGCACTCTATAGTGACCCAGTTAATAGTTGATTAATAGTGAGAATTGGTCCCCAAACTAAAGTTTTACCGCTTTTTGTCCATACAATGAAAGTCAAAGGTTATTTTAGACCCTGCTGACTCTCACTGTAAGTACAAAAACAGTTTACACTTTCTTCAAAATATCTTTTATTTAGTTCCACATAAGAAAGAAGGTCACATAGGTTTGGGACAACATGAGGAAATGATAAAAGATGAGGAAATGATGAAAGAATTTTCATTTTTGTTTGAACTATCCCTTTAAAATACATAAAAGATTATGAATCTTTCAAGTAAGAACAGGACACTGAGGATTGCTTTAAAAAGGACACATTCTGAGGCGCTTCAGATCATTTGAGAATAACTTCTAACCTTGGGTTAGTCGTTTTAAAAATTCAAAAAAATCTGACTACAACTCTTGATTTTTGTTAATTCATGAAACGGCTAAAAACGAGCCCACAAGAGGCTTTTACAATGGATGAATTTGAGTGCAGCAACATGCAAACGAATCCCTAAATCTCCAAAACTATATTTGTGGAGAAAAAGATCTCCCCCAGCTCTCATTTCTCCCACTTTCTGCACAAGCAACATCACCATTCATCCCACAACCTCAGCTCACAAAGCTCGCCAGTTATCCCTAGCCATCTCCCACATCTCTGCTTTGTGACTAAACAGCCGTCTCACTATGTGCCAAGCTCACCATCTGCACCGGCCCCGAGCGAGAGCCGAGGCACGGAAAAGATGAATATTCTTTTAAAAGTGATTAGATCATGTCAGCATTCTTCTGAAGCCATATTTTCCAAAACCTTTAGTTATCAATCACTGCAGGGCATAAAAACTGAAGGGAAGGTACTTGAGGACATTAAATAGGGACGCTGGGCGCTGAATTATTTACTCCAACCCAAAATGCCTTCATGTACTTGTGATCCAACTGCAGTTTTATGTAGATATTTGAGAGCTCGCTGAGCTCTCGTGATGTGTTCATGAGATTAAATCAGCATGGTTATACGAATCTGTGAGGATGCGGAACAAAATAGAGGCGGATACGCACCACGTTCTCCCGGGGTCCGGCTGTGATGAAGATCAGGTCTCCAGCATTGGCCTGGGCCATCTGGAGCAGCTGCTGTTTGGCCGTGTCCGAAAGCAGCCGGCTGAGAGGGGATTTCAGTGAACCATCTGCCCTTACTGGAGCCACACTCACCTCCTGTACAACACACAGCGCAAACACAGCAATGATCATCCATTTCCTCCACCGGCCCATATTCAATTTCCATTGACAGCATAGGGCACAAACTCTTGAGCAACCATTAGTCTCGAGAACACTGCGGGCTGGTTTCCCAGACTCAAACGAAGCCAAGACCTGGACTAAAACGGATTGCAATGGAGAATCACCTTTGACGGTGCCATTTAGTTCAAGCCAAAAACACTAGCTCAAAGTTCACTTTCCATTTATAAATACAGACAGAAGACCATAAGAGTGTTCCGAGTAGGAAAACTAAGCAGAACAGTCGGCTATCACAAGTATTAAAGAATATTTGTATATTTTTGGATTTATTTTTGAATAGGGTGGAATGTCAGAGGTGGACAGCATTGGAAAGTAAAACGAGCCAGAATTGGAAATTGGGTCACAACCACAAGGCTACTGGCTTCGACAGAAGTGCTTAGGAACATAACAAGTTATGTCTCTCATCATTACTCTTGAAATTTATAAGAAACTATTATTAACACAATGTTCCCCTTTTGACAGGAATACGATTTTTTTTTTCCAGTTAAAAAAATGTGAACAAGACATACCTTTCAAGATGTTAAAATGAATATACACTTTACGGTTAGCATTAAGTTAGGATAATTAATACTGAAAAAGGAGTAACATTTCAATTAAATTTTTTATCAAGTACTACTGAAAAAAACTATACTGATTTATGTTTCACGAGCCTCAAGTACAGTAAGCTGTAAGCTATGTTTGATTCACTAAAAATAACAAGCTCATAGGAGTCATTCATTATGAGGTTTAACACCACTCGTTGTGGTGTATGGTTTTGATTCACCAAAAAGAAATGATTCATAAGCTGTTACGAGTCTGAATCAGCGATTCAGGAGTCTGGTTGTGTTACACTGCCCTCCAAAAGTTTGGAAACACCCCTGGCAAAGTGTGGTTTTGGACGATATCAGCATAAATCCTTATATTTTTTTGGTGCAAATACATTGAAGTAACTTTTGATTACATAATAATGGCAATATATACATGTCAAAGTCAGACATGCCCCTTTGCCAGCTGTGACGCCTGGTTACTGGTTTAAACTTGGCCCGGGTTTTTAAAAGATTTTTGGGTCAGCACACCTTAATAGCTTCAACAATTGATTGCCAATTAAGTTTAGAATACAATAAATTTAGGCCCAGATTATGCAGAGCTATAATAGCTGCTAATAGTGGATATTCTGATGAATCGAAAATTAAAGTTTTTTTTCTATGTATAAACTGTTTATGTAATAAAATATGTTTTCATAGTTTGTGTTGTCCCTTATCAGTGCAAAATTATCACAAATTAAAAAGCATTCATGCCAATATTGTCCAAAACCCCACTTTTCTAGGGCGTTTCCAAACTTTTGGAGGGCAGTGTATATGCTTATTCAAGACAAACTCGCATGAATCATTAGTTTAGAAATTGTTCAGACTACACTGGTCACACTGTATGGTTCTGATTTACCAAAAATAAATGACTCAAAGATAATTTGTTTGGGAATCAGTTGATTTACAAAAAACAAATTACTTAAAAGATCCATTCATTTTGGAAACTGAACTACACATTCACAATATGTTTCAAAAATGTTTCAATTTCTCACCTTAAAGTTGTTCCAAAATCTGTATGACTTACTGTAATCACAAAGTAATGTAAATGTAAAACACAAAGAAAATTTTGAATTTGATTTTCTGTTTTTTGTTCATACAAGGAAATTCAATGTAGTCCAAAACAACATAAGACCAGCTGACTTCCAGTGTATAAACAAAACAAAGATCTTCCTTTCCCCTAGCAGAAAGTAAGTCATAAAAGTTTGGAATGACATGAGGGTGAGAAAATTGATGACAACTTTGAGGGACAGTTACCTCATATTGAGCTACAGAAGCCTGTTTCCACCACTGAATAACAAATTTTAAAATATTACGACTTTTTATCTCACAATTCTGACTTTTTTATTGCAATTGTGAGTTTACATCTCGCAATTCTAACTTTATTTCTTAGAATTGCATGACACAAACAAATTCAGGATTGCAGGATACAAACTCGCAATTGCAAGAAAACGTCAGAATTGCAAGATATAAACTTGCAAATGCGAGGAAAAAGTCAGAATTGCGAGATACAAACACGCAGTTCTGAGAAAAAATTTCAGAATTGTGAGTTTATATCCTGCAATTCTAACTTTATATCATGCAATTCTAAGGGAAAAAAAGTCAGATTGCCTGTTTATATCTCACAATTCTGACTTTATTACTCACATTGCAAGTTTATGGCCCAGTTTCACAGACAGGGCTTAGACTAAGACAGGATTAGACCATTGTTCAATCAGAACATTTAAGTAATTTTTATAAACGCGCCTTAAAAAAAACAATACTGGTGTGCATCTAATGACAAAACAAAGGCACTGATATATTTTAAGATCAGTCAGCGCAAGTTTATTTCAATTGAAACAGCTCAGACTTACATTTTAGTCTAGGACTAGGCTTAAGACTTGTTCATGAAACCCGGGGTATATCTCACAATTCTGAGAAAAAAAGTCCGAACTGCAATTCTGTATCACGCAGTTCTGAGATTGTGAAATAAAAAGTGAGTTATACTGTCAGAATTGCGCAATATAAAGTCAGGATTGTAGAATATAAACTCGCAATTGCAAAAAATAGTCAGAATTGCAAGATATAAACTCGCAACTGCAAGAAAAAAAAGCCAGAATTGTGAGATACAAACACGCAGTTGTGAGAAAAAAGTCAGAATTGTGAGTTTCTATCCAGCAATTCTGACTTTATATCATACATTTCTGTAAAAAAAAGTCAGAATTGCAATTTCGTATCACGCAGTTCTGAGAAAAAAGTCAGAATTGGTAGACATAAAGTCGGGATTGCAGGATATAAACTCGCGATTGCAAGAAAAAAAAATCAGAATTACAAGATTTAAACTTATAATTGCGAGAAAAAAAAGTCAGAATTGCGAGACAAACATGCAGTTCTGAGAAAAAATTCAGAATTGCATTTATATCCTGCAATTCTGACTTTTTATCATCCAGTTCTGAGAAAAAAAGTCAGAATTGCGAGTTTATATCTCACAATTCTGAGGGAAAAAAGACACTCAATTCTGAGATTAAATAAAAAATAAAAATAAAAAGTGAGTTATACTGCCACAATTGCGAGATATAAAGTCAGGATTGCAGGATATAAACTCGCTATTGCAAGAAAACATCAGAATTGCAAGATATAAACTCGCAATTGCGAGAAAAAAAGTCAGAATTGCAAGTTTGCATCAGGCAATTCTGAGATTGTGAGATTAAAAGTCGCAATTACCTTTTTTATTTTTCATTCAGTGGCAGTAACAGACTTCCATACAGAGCAGCATGCAAATCAGTATTAGTTTTTGTCTCAGTACGAAGCATTTAACATGAATTAACATAAAAAATGGATCAAACAATTTTATATGACATGAATCATTACAAGCTATAAATTAGAAATGTACTACATATGGTGAGGAGAAAAAAAAAACACATATAACATTCCCTTTATAAGACTCCACGGACAGCCTGCAACACAAATACGGAGCTGTGTCCCTCTAGTGAGGTCGATCTTGCCTCAGGGTAAGTATGCTGTGTGTTACATTTGACTGTTTTACCACCAAATCATTCTGACTTATTGATTGCTTTTCAGATAAATATTTCAGGAGACTTCCAGTGATGTGCACACGCTGAATGCTGGTGGCGTTCCATCAGCAAACAGAGGGAAAGAGACACAGAACTCACCTGACCATACTGCGTCTTGGCTGTTTGTTTCAGGAACTCCAAGTCTTTGCCCTTCAGGTGTTTCTGTGGGAAAAAAAACAACAACAACAACACACAGTAAGGTTCAACTTCATGCTCCAGAGACAGTATAAGGAAGAGGAGACAGTCCACTCATAGATATATGAATGGGAGAAATTGTAATACTCAACACATTCAGTGACTAAACAGAATGAGGACCTTGTATCAATGATTATGCTGCTCACTGATTTCCATAATACAAGTTAAAAGGAGCACATTTTTGCTTTGGTGTCTTCTTGAAGGACAAGAATATGAATTCTAAGGAATGTAGAAAGAATTTTAATCCTTTTATCCATACTAATATGTTAGCAATTCATTTCATTCTTTTGAGGTGCAAATGAGTTTTATTTAATACTGAGTTCACTAATGTAGCAAATTATTTAATTGATTGATACATTAATTCAGCTCACAATAAATATTAATTTAAAAATACAAGGCTATGCTGTTTGTGTTGTCAGTTTTAAATCACTAAAAAAACTGATTGAAAAGATTAATTTGTTTGGAAATCAGACTACGCTGTTTGTGCTGTAAAATCAGTTGCGGTGTTGGTACAGAAGAGTCAGAATATCCCGATTCTGTTCTTACCGTTCCTTCTGGGACGCAGATGGCCTGAATGCAGCCACCTGGTTTAAGAAGTGCATCTTTGATGAACTCGATTTGTGTCCCTTGAAATGCTGTGGTGACATCCACAAGCTGAATAAAAGAAAATACTTCAGAATTAACTTTCTGAGTTTTTCAACTCAGGCGACAACTATCACAAAGAGAATATAAACTTATTAATTAAATAAAATAAAATAAAGAAAATAAGAAAATAAATTCTCCTTTGCTCATCAAGGCTGCATTTACTTGATCAAAAAAAACTGAAAAAAAAAAAATAATACTGTATTGTAAAAATATTATCACAGTTTAACATAATAGTTTTCTATTTTAATATATTTAAAAATATAATTTATTTCTGTGATACAAAGCCATTACTCCAGTCTCTAGTGTCACATGATCCTTAGAAATCATAATAATATGCTGATTTATTACTTTTATTATCAATGTTGAAAACAGTTGTGCTGCTTAATATTTTTTGGAAGCTGTGATTTTTTTTTCCAAGATTCTTCCATGAATTTAAAAGCATTTATTCAAAATAGAATTCTTTTCTAAAAATATAAGTACACTAGCACTTTTTATCAATTTAACACACTGAGTATTAATTTCTTTCAAAAAATAAATAATAAAAATTTACTGACCATATCTTTTAAATGGTAGTTTATATTGTTACAAAAGATTTCTATTTTAAATAAATAAATACTGTTTATTTACTGTTTATTTATTAAAGAATCCCCAAAAAAGTATCACAACTGTTTCCAAAATTGATAATAAATCAGCATATTAGAATGATTTCTGCAGGATCATGTGACAAGGAGTAATGATGCTGAAAATTCAGCTTTGCATCACGAAAACAAATTACATTTTAAAATATATTTACACAGAAAACAGTTATTTTACACTGAAATAATATTTAATAGTATTACTGTTTTTTTCTAGATTTTTGATCAAATTAATGCAGACTTTAAAAATCTTACTGATCACAAACTTTTAAACGGCAATGTACTTAATGTGTTTTATTATGGAACATTTTTAAAACATTTTAAACAAAAATTACAATTAAAATTACAATAAAAAACATTTTTAAATAAATACATAAACTACCATTCAAAAGTTTGGGTTATGCTTGCCAAGGCTGCATATATTTGATCAAAAATACAGTAAAAACAGCAATAATGTGAAATATTATTACAATTAAAAAAAAAAAACAATTTTAATTTACATATTTTAAAATGTAATTTATTACTGAATTTTTTCAGCATCAAACGATCCTTCAAAAATCATTCTAATTTTCTGATTTGGTGTTCAAGAATCATTTTATCATTAGCTATGCTGAAAACAGCTGTTCCTTAACAGTTTTATGAAAATTAATACTTTTTTCAGGACTATTTGATATACAGAAAGTTCAAAAGAACAGCATTTATTTGAAATATACTTTAATTTAGATTTATTTGAAATTTCATGGAAAAAAAAGAAAAAAAAAAAAGTACTGACCCCAAACTTTTGAACTTAATATTTATCGCTTATTCATCTAAATGCTACAATATCACAGATTCAGCAAAAGGCTCTGTAATTCTACGAGCAGAACCGAATGCAATCAGGACGCACAACGGTGCGAGAAAACGTATCACGAGAGATTCATTTTTAATTGTTGAGCACCGCATGAAAATCTGTGATGTGTGGGGAAACAGGATGCCAGCACAGCGTGACGCCAAGGACGGCCAGCATGCAAACAACCTCATTGAAGTCTTACGTCCAATCTAGGATGATGTGTACAAAGAAAGAACGTGCAGTCACCTTCATCCCAAATCTAGTGTCTGGTTTGTCAACTCCGTAGTCTCTCATGGCTTCCTCATAAGTCATGGAGGGAAAAGGAACATTAATCTGTCCTTTGTCTTCTGGCCAGGAGTAATGGAGCAAGCCTTCAATCAAACTCATGACTCCCGCCTGGTCTACGAAGGATATTTCAATATCCACCTAGGAGATTTGTAAACAAAAAAAAGAGAGAAATGAGTGAAAAAATGCTTGTTTTACATTGCACATGAATCTGATTTGCTCAGTGTATAAAATCTCAATCAAATTTCAAATTACTTTTAGAAGGTTTGTATCAGGTTTCAGATATCACGTGGCTTTTTTTTGTCATTCAGAACATTAATAACTAATCAAATTTGACTCGAATGCACTAACAAAAACGGATTTTTGCTGCCTGTCTGTACAAAAGCAAAATGGTCTTTTGGGGTTCATGATTTTTAGTCTGAGTGAGAATCCTGCAAAAGCCTATTAGCAGGTCTCACCCTCATGAGTGGAAGTTAGACCGAGCTACATCATTAAAACACTCAATATTCATCCGCATCAGAACCGAGCTCCAGTTTCGCAGATATTGTCAGACGTGCAGCGGCATGTTACCCCTCAACCTTTAGCACATCATTACCTGTGTGAATTCAGGCTGTCTGTCAGGTTTGGAGCCCTCGTCTCTGTAGCAGCGGGCGAGCTGAAAGTACCTGAGATTGCGGGAGATAACCAGCACGTAAGTGACTGTGGGCCAATACTGGCTGACAATTTTAAATCATGCATAGCATATCATTTTCCTTTGACAGACTTTTTATAAAACTAGTCTGCAGTCCTGGCTTAGCGCAACTATTAATTCAAAGAGACGGGCTGCTAAAATTGAAATGAGACCTTTGTGGTCTCTATCACTTTTTAAAATCTAATAGAAACTAGACTTTTGCACTTTCTGAACAAAATGAGAGAGGTGCTTATCTGTGCAAAAATGTCAACACAAAGCAAGTGCCTTCTGGGTGGTTGTTCCGAGTTATTTCACAAAAAATCTTATTTTAAAGTATTTAAAGGTGCACTCAGAAAAATACTATAATATTTATAGTAAATAAATAAATTATATAACACTGCCATTCAAACATTTAAAGTCTGTAAGATTCTTCAATGCTTTTGAAAAACGTATCTTATGTTCACCAAGGCTACATTCATTAAATAAAAAACTTTAAAACGGTAATATTGTGAAATATTATTACCGTTTCAAAAAATAACGGTTTCTATTTCAGTAAATGTAATTTATTCCAGTGATGGCAAGTCTGAATTTTCAGAAGCCAATACTCCAGTCTTCAGAAATCATTCTAACATGCTGATTTGGTGCTGAATAAAATATTAAATTTCTTTTAAACAAATCTTACTGCCCCAGACTTTTAAACATAAAATATATTGATATAGTATATTGAGTATATTGATAATTACTTAAAAAATAGTTGCATAGGAAATCATAACGGGCACCCATATTGGTTATTGATCAATATTAGAGATTTTTTATTTATCAGTTGACCTAGGATATTTTATTGTATTGTATGTATGTATGTTAATTTCCTTCGTGTTTACATTGATATTACATTTGCCATCATCTTACACTCATTTAAAAGTTATTGTTTAAAAAAATAAAATGTAATACTTAAGCATATATCTAGCAAACACACTGTAGAATTTAAAAAGAGTTTATCTTTAATTTTATGTATAAAAAAGTATTGCTTACCTTATCTGAGAGAATTTTAATAATTACTGCATATGAAAAAAAGTACACTTCCAGTCAAAAGTTTTTGAACAGAAAGAATTTAAATATTTTAAAGATGTCTCTTCTGCTCACCAAGCAAAACCAGTAAAATTCTAAAAAAAATTTACTATTTAAAAAAATGATTTTTATTTGAATACATTTTAAATTGTAATTTATTCCTGCGATTTCAAAGCTGAACTTTTACCATCATTACTCCAGTCACATGATCCTTCAGAAATCATTCTAATATTCTGATTTGCTGCTCAAAAAACATTTATTATTATGTTGAAAACAGCTCAGTAGCATTTTTTCAGGTTTCCTTGATGAATAGAAAGTTCAGAAGAACAGCATTTATCTGAAATAGAAATCTTCTGTAACATTATAAATGTCTTTATCATAACTTTTGATCAGTTTAAAGCATCCTTGCTAAATAAAAATATTAATCTATTATTTAAAATATACCGACTCCAAACTTTTGATTGTATAGTGTATAACGTTAATAAAGCTTTTTTATTTCAGATAAATGCCGATCTTTGGATCTTCCTATTCATCACAGAATATTGAAAAAAAAAATGTACTCAACTGTTTTAAATATTGATAATAATAATAAAAATGTTTCTTTGAACAGCAAATCAGCATATTAGAATGATTTCTGAAGGATCATGTGACACTGAAGACTGGAGTAATGGTGCTGAACATTTAGCTTTGATCACAGGAATAAATTACATTTTTAAATACATTAAAACAAAAAACTTTCAAATAGTAAAAACATTTCAAAATGTAACTGTTTTTTTTAGTACTAATGAATGCTGGCTTGGTGAGCAGAAGAGACTTTTTTAAAAAAAACATAAAAATCTGCAAAAAAAAGGTAGTGTAGTTTATTTTGTAGATGCCCAAACATTCATCTTTATATGTAGTGCTCATTGCAACATTTTAAATATTTTAATAAACTTTTTGATCTCTGCTATCTAGCGTCACTCTACTATAAGCCAAGACATCTACATCATTTGAGTTTAAAATGATCATATCTGTGAAATCTGACTACTATTGCTATTAATGTCAACAACTCGCATGGGCCCCAGACCCCTTTAATACACAGCCATTGGAAACAAAGCTAAACATGTCAGCAGCAACCCACACAGTGACTGATGTGCTAATTCTACCTTACAGTTCTTTGCTTTGAATTCCAAATTAGAAAAAATCTTCAGAAAGCGTCTTGAATTCAAAGCAGCATTCTAATCCGTATCAAGCTGTACACTCCACATACATGTCACTGTTTTTGGCATTTCGCACAGCATTGGAATAAATGCAGTTCTGCATAATTCAGAGCTGCTAACAGCTAAGAATAAGACTGATTCCGAGAGCATGCTGGCCAATAAAATGTAGCTTTGCTTTCAAGGTGCTGTCAGTCAGTGAAGGCAGAGTTTAGTGAACGTGCCAAGCACCTGACAACAATCTGTGAATATGGAGGAAGCAGAAAAAGCAAGGAAATATGATTATTACCGGTCTATGCCAGCCACCATAAGAAGCTGTTTGAACTGCTGTGGGCTCTGTGGAAGAGAGTAGAACTTCCCAGGGTCTCCAGATGGCACCACAAACTCTTTGGCACCCTGAGAAACACAGTTACACTTGAATAAACTCTGTGTATTCCTGCCTCTCGCAGAGAACTGAATCAGCCAGCATATCTCAAGCCAATCTGATAAATGAAAGTCGCATTATGAAATACAAAAGAGAGAAGCAAAAAAAAATTAGCACAATGCAGAGGGAGAAAAAAAACATGCAAAATATATTTTTAAAAAATTAAAAACACCTCACTGACTTTCAATGATTTATCTCTATATCAGTGCAACTTAAAGGAATAGTTCACCCAAAAATGAAAATTACCCCATGATTTACCCTCAAGCCATCCTAGGTGTATATGACTTATTTTCTTTCAGACGAATACAATTATATAGAAAAATGCCTTGGCTCTTGTTCATTATTTTACCAAAATAAGAAGGATCATACAAAATGCATGTTATTGTTTATTTAGTACTGACCTGAATAAGATATTTCACATAAAAGATGTTTACATATAGTCCACATAAGAAAATAATAGTTGAATTTATAAAAATGACCCTGTTCAAAAGTTTACATACACTTGATTCTTAATACTGTGTTGTTACCTAAATGATCCAATGTTTAGTGATAGTTGTTTGTGAGTCCCTTGTTTATCCTGAACAGTTAAACTGCCTGCTGTTTTTCAGAAAAATCCTTCAGATCCCACAAATTCTTTGGTTTTCCAGCATTTTTGTGTATTTTAACCCTTTCCAACAATGACTGTGTGATTTTGAAATCCATCTTTTCACACTGAGGACAACTGAGGGAACTTCTGCAACTATTACAGAAGGTTAAAAGGTTCAAAATACTCAACAAATGGTCTGTCTGTCTGTCTATCCATCCATCCACCCACCCATCCTTCTATTCAAACATAGATGAGTTTTGTATACAGAGAAGTCCTCCTACGTAAGATAGATTTGTTATTCAACACCTACAACTGTAAAAACCGTGTGGGTTTTCATATTTAAGCCTTTTAGCAGACATTGTGACATTTTAGATGATCATCTGCCCCCTACAGACCATTTTGTTGTGTCATAGACTTTTCTTCAACTGTACTTGTACTATTTGTAAGGCTGTTTCTAATGATGAAATAAATGAATTTATTTCGATAAAAGTACTGAATTGGAAATATGGAAATGGAAATATCTAACAAGTCTAATAACAGTATAATTCTGAAGTAATTTCACGTGACTACAAAAACATACAGGTTTCAATCATTTTTAAAATATTGTTTAAAATGTATAGAAAAAGACTGCAGTTATGCCAGTGTCAGTGTCTGAAAATGCTTCTGTTTTTAAGTGTGTCAATCACACATTGTACATGAATGCTTTTAATTACTAATACCAGTGTATAAATTCACTTTTCCCACTCAGTCTTGAATAATTTATTCAGCAAAATGAAGTGTCCAGCAACAGCGGGGTTACCAAGATTAGCATTTAGACGCTCATACATATGTGACCATGGACCACAAAACCAGTCATAAGGGTCACTTTTTCGAAATAGAGATTTATACATCATCAGAAAGCTGAATATATAAGCTTTGTTAGGATAGAACAATATTTGGCCAAGATACAACTATTTCAATATATGGAATCTGAGGGTGCAAAAAAAATCTAAATATTGAGAAAAAATCTAAATATTGAGAAAATCACCTTTAAAATTGTCCAAATTTAAAGTTTTGATATATTTACAGTAGGAATTTTACAAAATATCTCCATGGAACATGATCTTTACTTAATTTCCTAATGATTTTTGACATAAAAGAAAAATCAATAATTTTGACCCATACAATGTATTTTTGGCTATTGCTACAAATATACCCCAGCAACTTAAGACTGGTTTTGTGGTCCAGGGTCACATATGTATTTAAAGGAGAAGCCTATTTCCAAAACAAAGATTCACATATAATGTACTCACCCCCTTGTCATCCAAGATGTTCATGTCTTTCTTTCTTCAGTCGTAAAGAAATTATGATTTTTGATGAAAACATTTCTGCATTTTTCTGCATATAATGGACTGATATTGAACGTCCAAAATGCAGTTTAAATGTGGCTTCAAACGATCCCAAATGCGGTTGTAAACGATCCTAGCAGAGGAAGAAGGCTCTTATCTAGAGAAACAATTGGTTATTTTCATTTTAAAAAATACAATTTAAATACTTTTTAATCTCAAACGCTCATCTCGTCTTTCTCTCCCTGAACTCTGTGTATTCTGGCTCAAGACAGTTAGGGTATCTCGAAAAACTCCAATTGTATTTTCTCCCTCAACTTCAAAAATCATTTCAGTATCATCCTACATCGCTTCAGAAGTTCCAACCCAGTCTATGCAAAGTGAACATGCAAAGAAAATCAAACACCCTTAACAAAAAATGGTAAAACAACGATATAGGACGATTCTGAAGTTGAGGGAGAACATGAGATGGGAGTTTTTCGACATACACTAACTGTCATGAACTGGAACAAAAACAGTCCAGACAGAGTAAGACAAGACAAGCATTTGACATTAAAAAGTATATAAGTTGTATTATTTTTATTAAAATAATGGATCGTTAAGCTAGATAAGACCCTTCTTACTTGGCTGGGACCGTTTACAACCGCATTTGGGATCATTTGAAGCCGCATTTAAACTGCATTTTGGAAGTTCAAAATCAGGGCACCATATCAGTCCGTTATATGGAGAAAAATCCTGGAATGTTTTCCTCAAAAAACATAATTTCTTTACGACCGAAGAAAGAAAGACATGCACATCTTGGATGACAAGGGGGTGAGTACATTATATGTGAATCTTTGTTTTGGAAGTGGACTTCTCCTTTAAGCTTTAAAAGTTTTAAAAGTCCACTTGCTGAAAACAGATGTAAAAAATCTTAGAACAACAAAGCCACAGGGAGGAAATCAGAGTGATGTGATTGCTCACAAAGTTTCGGATAATGATCTGGCAAATTTTGCACCAGCTGTATTTTGTTGATGTTTGGGCAAGACTTACAGGGGTGTCTTGCAGGAGACAAGAAACAGAAGCATGAGTCACCACAGAAGCATTGTGCAGCGTAAAATAAGCTCTCATAAATTAAATGTTTCTGCCATTACAAAACGTTTCATGCTTAGCCGAGCTGCATTCTGCACAATACTCTTTCTCATATTTGAGATTGGATTTGGCTCAGTAAGTATTATATTAGTATAGTGTTTTTCAGTCAATGTTGGAAGTTTAATAAAATTAATATAAATAAACACTCTAAGATTCTTGGTGATCATGGCCATGTTTCTAAATTCCTGAAGTCATATATGAATCATAAGCACAGATTATATTTAAATATATTTTTCTTAACAATTCCATATTGATAAAATGAGTGTAGCCTAATATTTTGTAACAAGAAAAAAAAAACAATAAAAAACACACTTACCCCGGGTGTTCTTTTAAACAACGTTGGTGTTTCCACATCCACAAATCCTTGGGAAAAGACATGTAATGTTCAGTGAGCACTATGGTACTTTAACAGATGTATGTACAAGTATGTAAATACCACTCTAAATCCTCACCATGTAAATTGCAAAGGTACTCCCTCATTTTCATCACCATTTGTGATCTCAGTCTTAAATTGTACTGCATCATGGGCGACCGAAGATCAAGATACCGATACTGCATCCGGAGGGCTTCCGATTTCTTCAAGGCAAACATAAGAATTTAAATGAAACATATTAGGGATTTTTATTCTATTTGAACAACAAATATTAGTCCGTGAACCTCACAACCTCATATAAATAATGAAAAGACATCCATTTGGAATTAAATTCATTGGCCATTCCACAGCAAATGACAATGGGTGAATATCACAAACACTGTCAACAAGCACTCATTCAACACTCAAGGTCATTTTTCGTATGTTTGAAGTTTTAACATTATTTCCACAAAAATTAATTAAAATTTTTGTCCTTGTCCCAGCAAAGATGCATTAAATTGATTTTTAAAAAAGTAACATCAAATAAATGAAATAGTTTTTACAACGATTTTTCCTGTTCATCCAAGAATCCTGAAAAAAGTATCACAGTAATTAATGCAATTAATGGCTGTAAGTAATAGAGTAATGGCTGCTGAAGTTTCAGCTTTCATCACAAGAATAAATTATATTTTAAAATATATTAAAATAGAACTTTGTAATAATTTATACTTTTAATTTGTGCTAATATATAACAATATTACTGTTTTTGATCAAATAAACACTTGTGAGCACAAGAGACTTTAAAAAACATAAAAAAAACGTTTTTTGAAAAAACCCACACTTCTGAATGATAATATGATTTTTTTCTGTTTGTTTTTGTAGTGAAATATCACCCTGTTGTGTTCTTTGTGAGATTCACTCTAGAACAACTGCTGGCAAAACTAGAACCACTTCATAATGCATTTCGAAATATAATGCATGCAACACTTTTTAATATAAATTATTTTTACTTACTTTGACAAATTCTTTAATTTCAAACGGCAGCTTTCGGCAGGTATTCAACACTTCTATGCTTTCAGCACAAACTTCTATTTCTCCTGTGGACATTTTCTAAAATTGAATAAAAATAACAATTTTACACATTTCACATTTTACACAATTTCCTCTTTATGTGCATATGAACAAACATAGCAACCTTATTCTCCTGTCCCTCCGGTCTACGCCTGACCCTTCCTTTAACCATGATGACCGACTCCACGGTGAGACCAAGAAAAGCATTCTTCAGTTCAGATTTGGACTAAAGAAATAGTGTCAATGAAAAAAAGCATGTTATCGCATTAAATGTACCACCACTAGTGGGCAGCACCAGAATCAACTGATCAGACACAAAATAAGCAATCAAAGCATGTTGTTACCTCATCCTGTGGGATAAGAATTTGCACCAATCCACTGAAGTCTCTCAAGATCACAAAAAGATCTTGCCTAAAGAATCAAGCACAGAAGTGTTTGCCTGATATAACAATGTAGTTCAGTGAAAAAAATAAGCACAGTGTCTCAAACCTCAAGTACTGAATCCAGCCACATAAAGTAACCTCTTGGTCTATATGACTGGAACACAGTTCTCCACATGTGTGGCTTCTCAGTGAAAAACTGCTTTGACCTACAAGACACACACACACACACAAAAGATTAGAAATATCACCATGAAACTAATGAAAAAAGGCTAGGCTATTACAATTAAACTGTCAAGTTTAATAAAGGTCACATTACCTGACGACCAAGCTGAGCAGTTCCTGGAGAAGTTATAAGCCCACGCCAACGAATTTGGAGGTAGAGATGGTTTTGTGGAACAAATATGATTTATGGAAGGCACTGATCGTCTGCTATACAGACACCTCAACACCTGCTGGGTTGATCTAAGACTAAATAACCTGTATTTGTTTGCCATTTTCCTGCATGCGAGGTCGTAGCGTCTCTGGCTATATTTTTTATTCTTTGTTGTCTTCAGTAAATAAAAAGATACTTCTCAGAGCTGTTACTACACATAATTGTGTATGTTTTATTCATGTCTTAGTGTAAACGAATCTAGATTTATAAATCCAGTTACATTATTGAAATTAATGTAACACTGACGGTCACCTTTGCTCTTTCCTTTCCTATCTTATACCTAAATCGTTCGACAGAGTACAAACACCAATAAAATTCGCCTTACATGGCGTGTAAAAATAAATGAATTAAAATATTTCTTTTAGTCAGATAAATTTTCACTGACATTCTGAATCATGACAGTTATTAACTAACATTACATCCGTATGCTACTGCCCGGCGCGTGGAGTGCGTAGACGTGACGAATCAAATTAGAACAAATCGATTTAGGCGTTTGTAACATGACAATAAAAAACTTTCATTACATTTATGCATCATCTTTTTTCATCTGTCATCGGTATTTATTTGTCTTAGTAAGTATGATCTAGAGTCTACTAAACGTAGAAATGTATATTACATATTTCTCTTGCTAGCAGCAATCGATTAGTATTCCTGTTCCGCCCCGTTGCACGATGGGAAAGCGGGATGTTCAAATCCTCTTCCTGAATTTTTTCGCTCGGTGTTTTTGTTCATCATGGAGGGGAGAGGCAGGTACGACAGATTTAAGATTTTAACCTTGTTTTAAAAAGTTTTATCGCGCAGAATCTTTATTTGAAATACAACACGTATGCGCGTCTTACGTAATACAACGCAAATGCAGTGGTTTAGTGAACTGCTAATAGCGGTTGTCTGAACTGTTGTCTTTTGTTTTCTGATGAGGTTGTTTGATTACATGCTCTAAATTTATTGTTTAAGTGTATTTAAGCGCACAATTAAGATATAATAATTTATTCATTAACACAGGAGGTATCGACCATTGTCGGTTCAGTTAGTAGTAGAGTCATTATTGATATCCTTATCTGTTGCTTCTATTTTCCATGCAGTGCCGTAAATACTCCCGCAAACAGACCTGTTACTCGAAGAAGCAAAAGTTATGGTCGGAGTTGTGTGGAAGCACCCTCATATTTCTGGCAAACACCTGGACATTTAACAGTCTTGAAGATCCCAACCAGTAGAGGGGCTGCCAAATCACAAATCATCACTGTAAGAGATTATTCATTCAGTATATATTAGTATGTTGCTATTGATATCCAGTGGCTTGAGTGTCAAATGCCTTCATTCTCTACAGAATAAGGTTGACCCTGAGCACATTGCTCTTCTGGTGAAAAATGAGTGGAAGCTGTCCTACGTCACCCCTTTGCATCACTTCAGACATACGCAGCTGAAATCATATTCCAAACATCTCTCAGCCTTCATCGTAGCAGAGAAACAGCAAGGAGTTGCAGTTGAAGTCGGGTTAGAAGCAGGATTTAAGGTCACGTTTACTGCGGTTCTTGGACTGGCTGAAACCGATGAGGATGCTGAGACTGTTTTCATTCAGGTAAGCCCGAACAGGCTGTTGTTTAATTTATTTTTGTTCAGAATCAGGTTTAGAATCAGAAAGAGTTTTATTGCCAGGTATGTTTACACATACGAGAAATTTGTTTGGGTGACACAAGCTTCCACAGCACAAACAGAATGAAAGTGACAAGACACAGATAATAAAAAGAATAAAAATAAAACAAGTAAATGGGAAATAACAATATACTAAAAATATTTAAAGAAAAAAAGTTTTAAAAATACTAAAAAACTAAAAATATTGAAAGAAACAAAAAAAAATTCAGCAAGGACACATTAAATTGATCAAAAAGTAACATTTAAATAAATGTATGTTATGAAATATATTAAATAAATGCTTTTCTAGTCAATGAATCCTAAAAAGATGCATCATGGTTTACATAAAAATAAAAATGTGAAGCAGCAAACCAGTTTTCAACATTAATGATAATTCTTTAACACCAAATCAGCATATAAGAATTATTTCTAAAGAATCATGTGAATTGTTTTTAATCCGTAGGATGCATTAAATTGATGTGACAGTAGATACATTGACATTGCTGCAATATTTTATATATTTATTTATTTTTGTTTGATTTATCAAAGAATCCTGACATAACAAAAGCAGCATAACTGTTTTTATCATTGATAGTAATAAGAGCTAGGGGTTGACTGATTATCGGCGCCCATATTAAGCAATTTTATGGTTGTCGGTATTGGTCACTTTCAAAACCAGTTTGTCTATAAAAGAATTTAAAGAAACTTTTTTTTTGTCAGAGCCCTTGTTATTTGTAATTTTGAAATTAATTTTCATTTTTAAACCAGACACTACCAGTCAAAAGTTTTTAAACAGTAAGATTTTTTTATGTTTTTTGAAGAAGTCTCTTCTGCTCACCAAGCCTGCATTTATTTGATCCAAAGTACAGCAAAAACAGTCAAATTTTGATTTTACTATTTAAAATAAGTGTTTTCTATTTAAATATATTTTAATAAGTTATTCCTGTGATTTCAAAGCTGAATTTTTAACATCATTACTCCGGTCACATGATCCTTCAGAAATCATTCTAATATTCTGATTTGCTGTTCAAAAAACATTTATTTTTATTATTAGTAGTATTATGTTGAAAACAGCTGAGTAGAATTTTTTTCAGATTTGCAAAAAAAAAAAAAAGAAAATTTACTCAGCCGTTTTAAATATTGATAATAATAATAATAATAATAATAATAAATGTTTCTTACAAGGCAAATCAGCATATTAAAATGATTTATGAAGAATCATGTGACTGGAGTAATGATGCTGAAAGTTAACCTTTGATCACAGTAATAAATTGCATTTTAAAATATATTCAAATAGAAAGCTATTTAAAGCTAGTTATTTAAAATAGTACAAATATTTCACAATATTACTGCTTTTGCTGTACTTTGGATCAAATAAATGCAGGCTTGGTGAGCAGAAGAGACTTCTATAAAAAAAAAAAACATTAAAAATCTTACTTATCTTAACTTTTGACTGGTAGTGTATGATGTTACAAAAGATATTAAACAAGTGCTTTTCTTTTGAATTTCTTAGTGAATGAATCCTACAAAAAGATGCACATTGGTTTCCACAAAAACAAATGTTAAGCTAACTTATGTTAAGATTACTAATATTTCTTTAGCACCAAATCAGCATATTAGAATGATTTCCAAAGGATCACGTGAAAAGTTTGGGGTCAGAAAGTTGGTTGACACCTAATAAGAGCAGCAAATAATTCCTAAGCACCAAATCCACATATTAAAATGATTTTTGACTGAAGTCTGAAGTAATGGCTGCTGACAATGTTTCAAAAAGTCTTACAGACCCCAAACTTTTGAACTGTAGCTTATAAATATGCCACATTTATCTTAACTTTTCTCTTATTCCCTCAGATCCAGTCCAAACCAGTATTTGCTGCAGCGGCAGATGCACCGAAAGTTGTCTGGCGTGGTTGGCTAACATGCGTCAATGGTGACCCTGAGTACCTTAGGTCGCTGCCTCCTGATTTTGTCAGCTTACCTCTGTTTTGCACAAGCGGACCGGAGTCTCTTACAACCCTGGTTAAATCCTGGTTCGAGAGGGCTTTTGATTGCAACTTTGGATCTTTGGCTTTAAACTCCACCACTCTCAAGTGGCTGGCGGCTCTATGGACTGGTTGCCATCCCACCTGCAATATCAGACATCTGAAACTGGCCTGGAGCCTTCCGACACAGCCACCCCTGGATGTCTCATATACAGTTAACCCACAGGATGCATGGGAGCTCTGGAACAGCATTCACCCAGAAGAGAGTGCAGATGACCGGATTGATATTAAAGAAGTCCAGTCTTTCATCAGCGGACTGGAGACTCATTTTTTCAGACACTTTAAGATCTACCTGTCTGCCGGCACACTCGTAAAAGTATCAACCGCTCTGGGATCAGCACATCTTGATGGGAAAATCAAGGTAATTGCTATGTGTCATATCTGTTCATTGTATACACAGCGTGTGTTGCATTTCTATTTGTTACAACTTGATTTTTCTCTCTTTCAGATAGGAAACAGTGACTACATCACCACCTTACTTACCCTGCTGACAGAATGTGCTCTTTTGAGAATGCCAACCTAAAATCTGCTTTCTACTTTAGATTTGTAAATACATTTTTTTTCTATGCCATCAAAACTTTTATATCTTTTAAAGCTTATTGTCTCGTATTTATTTTTTGTGCTGTAAAATATGTCTGTGTTTGTTTTCCAGCTTTTAAAATTGAACTTTTTATTTTGTTTTCTGAATGCCGGTTTTCTTTTCTTTAACTTACTAGTTTTATCAAGAGAAATAACATTGTATCAGTCCATAAGGCTTCTATTAATGTGATACAACTCATTTATTGCAAATAAATCTGATATGTAAATCACTACTACATGTATACATTATTATAAAGAGTTTACACATATAGGTGTCAATATTAGTATATTGTAACATTTTTTATTTCATACAAACATTTTGAACCTTTCGTAGTTTGTAAATCGTTTGTGGATATTTGTTATCTTCACATAATGAATACTGGCTCAATTTTGGTTGTTTAGATGTTTTGACTCTGAAATTATCTGATTACGTTTTGCTAGCAATGCCAACAATGTCAGAATCTAACATTCTAAATGTATTACAAATTATAAAGCATGTAGCTAGAACTGGCAAGCAGACGTTTGTGTTCTAATGGTAGTTCTAAGTTTGTTTGGATTTTAAGATTGGTTTCTTATTTTGTAACTAATTAAAATGGATTGTTTGTGTTGTTGCATATTACTTTAATTTGCACTCAAAACATGTGATTTAAACATTTACATTAGAAAAGGACCCAAGATGTGCATAACAAAGTGTATCTGAATTGAGTTACCTTTTGTCTCTCAATAAAGCACAAATCTAAGTTGAATTTGTTATTTATATTTTAAGAGATCTCCAAATTGATGAGGAGAAATTGACATTTGGATTTGAGGAGTCTAAATCAGTGGTTCTCAAGCAGATGGCTGCAGGATGCCTTAAAATGATTTTTTGAAGTTATATGCATATAAGATTAAAGCTAAAACATAAAAACACGTCAAACGTGAAGAAGAGATTAGATAGTAGAAGGTAATTTTTTTCAATTTGGAGAGAAAAAAAAACTTAAGTGTTTTTATGGCACGTCATCAATCTGCCATACTGGTGGCACTGAACATAAACAATGCCACTGAACCGAACAGAACTTGCAAATCTAGCTGATTGTTGCTGCTGGAAATGTTCAATTATTGTCATGTTTTGGGCTGTACTAATCGGTCAAACCGCGAAGAACATTTGGAGTACTATAGACTGACAAAAGATACAACAAATCAAGAAGAAAAGTGCAAAAACTGTATGAGGAACCATAGGTGTTTGGCCAAACTGAACGAGGATTTCCAGGGCAAGAATCTTGACAACATTCGTGTTTGTTCTTACTTCCGGTCAGGTATGTAAATGTTAGGCTATATCTTAATTAATACTGCTTGTACCTACTATACCACCTAGCATTTTAATTTTTTGGTGTCAGAATTAAAAAAAAAATTTAATCACCAGTGCGATGCATTACATTAGCGTGACAGTAGATACATTGATATTGTTAGGAAAACTTTCTATTTATCAAAGAATCATATTTCAGTTGATGTAATAATACTAAACAGCACAACTGTTTTCAGCATTTGATAATAAGAGCTAGGGATCAACTGATTGTCGGCACCGATATTAAGCATTTTTATCGGTATGGCATTCAAAAAAGAGTTCTTGGACATTAAGTGTCATTTTTACACCAGACATATATAGGTTTGAAATGTAGGTTATTGATCTAATAAACTATATTTTCTATTGATCTAGGTACATTCATCTGTAACAGTCAGTATCATGCTGCCTTCACGCCATGTTGTAATTACCGTAATTCCGAGATGACAACGCGTGACATTTTACTCATAGCTTTCCATGTTGTAGACTCGAAGTTAGCGCCTAAGGGTGTTTTCACACTAACGGGCCTGATGGCGGTCACGTGGTACATCTGTCACTGGTTTAAGTCGTAATTCTAAAAACATTCCGAGTTTACAAATTGTGATTACGAGTTCAGGAACACGTGAGGGCTTTGGCGTTGATAGTGCTGCCATAGAAACACATAATTCAGATAGAGTAGAATGTCACGTGTTTTCATCTCGGAATTAGAGGCTGACATTTTTTTGGGAATCCCGCGGGTCACGGGATTCCCACGGGAATCCCGCGGGATGGGAAACAAAATCACTAATAATCACGGGATTGGGACGGGATAGGAAAAAATGTCTGCGGGAGTGGGCGGGACCGGGAATCGTAACGCTATGAAACCCAAATTTATACACAAATATACCTTTTATATAAATAAGCTATAAACGATATATTGTAATTTTGAACGTAATTCTAGTTGACCTGTCTCTTTATGCTCTCATTCTGTATGCTTTGGTGTGGCTAAGCAAGTGAGTTCATGACGGACAGATCGTTAACGACTGGTAATACAGCAGGACATCCAAATGCTCACCTATCATTCATCGACCATATGGCTTTTCATCTGAAAGATGTATGTAGTAGCAACTTTACATGGCCGCTCAATCTAATGTTAACCTAGAAAAATGCGCGCTATTGAAGTGTCAGTGCGAGTGTGGAAGCCGAATAGTAGCGCAGTACTGCATGACAGAGGCGCCGGTGCGGTCACTTGCTCTTAAAATACCGTCATTTTTTTGGTCATACAGATAAGAGTGATAGGCAACTTTCGAATCTGTAATGACTCAACGTTTATTTGTGTGCACTCAGAAAAACAAGGAAACGTTGCGCTTTTGTAAACTAATTAAAGCAAAAAGGACAGGCTTTCTGCCGTCTGTCTCTGTGAACTTGAGCGCGTCACTTCGAAACTCTATGAGACATGAAAAATATATCTATAGAGTGAAATGTCTACTTTCTAATGGACCAATTCAAATAGGAAACGTGTGTCTGCATGAATGATTTACATGAAATGTAATGTGTGTGCAATGCACACTGTGTATTTGTTTAAGATGGCTTTCAGTTCAATAAAAAAAAACTACATTTTGCATTTTTATTCAACTAATGTAAAAAAAAAAAAAGTTACGGGCATACTGTGATCTGTACTGTATTCTTTACTGTAACTGGCAGATTCCGGCCAAAAAAACATAATACGGGAGTGGGAGGGAATGGGAGTCATTCTTCCGGGATTGGGATGGGACAGGATTCTCCCAGTTTTTTCGTGGGATTGGGATGGGATGGGATTTTTTTTGTGGGAGTGGGACGGGAGAGGTTTGAAAATCCACTTCATGATTATGCAGTGGATTGTGTTCACCTACAGCAGAAGTGCGTATGTTTTTTTTTTGTTTTTTTTTTTATGAATCTCTGCAATCACCTTTTCTAATAATGAGCTAGTTAGCAAGTTTTGCGGCTAAACGCGCTAAATGCGGCTAAAGTAAACAATCTTTCAGAGCAGCTCGTCACTCCACGGAGAGAAGAGAGGAGCTGGGCTAACAGAGCTCATTTGCATTTAAAGGAACAATCCCTCAGAATGGGATGATTTTTGCAGAGCTCATTTTGACAAGGTAAAAAGGGTGTTGTTTTACACAACCACTGAGAATTTTTAAATTAATTCTAAGTTAATTCTAAATTACTCTTGGCTCAAGTTTGGTGAATGATGTATCTATTGTCCTCGCGGGATTACTGACACGCTTCTCTGTTCTAACTCCATGGTGCTTTACCTGCTAAAGTCGGTATAGTTGCCGAAGCATCAAAGTTTGTCAGGCCACCACAGACATGCCCTTCAACAAAAACTCAAGAGCTTTGCAATTTAACATCACAAAGGGCTTTAGATTACACTGACCACATTTGGTGTTGATCTGACTAAATCTCTAGGAGTTCATTTAAATAAACCTGAAAATGGCAAAAATGGCACAAAACTTGCAGAGAAAATTTAAAATAACAGACTTCCTGTTGGGTTTCAAACTTACCCCTTCCTGTTGGGTTTCAAAGTCCCCTGTACCGGGGGACTTTTTTTTGTAGGGATTGGTGTGTTACATGTGTCTACCAAATTTTGTACATGTATGTGAAACACAGCTCGAGGGACACTTCGTTGAAATTTTATAGGTGGCGCTATCGAGTCATTCTGCCACACCCACTTCTAAAACACATCTCAGATGTAAATTTTCACCACTTCTGAGGTGTGTGCAAAGTTTTAAAGTTTAATTCTCGAGACCAAGAAAAACTGAGCAATTCTAATAGGGTACTTGCACAATCGGTGCCCTAATAATGACTGCAAACATTTGGATCTTTTTTCTTTGAATTTTTTATTTCCACTTTCAAAGTTTTGAAATGTATAGACAGTTCAACATTTTTAAAATTAAATAAGATCATGGAAGATATACTTTATGTAACCGTATTTCAACACCAAGAGTAGAACACATAACTGTCCTGTGGGAAAACAACAAGTGTTCATTTAAAAAAAAAAAAAAAAATGTAAGGGCAGTTGTAACATTTCAAAGAGATTCATGTCATATTCAGTAACAAGCTTAATATTAAGTTTGACCATACGTACAGGCTACTACTGCAAACCTGTTTGTTCTTAAATTTCAGATGATGAAAAACCTACCTTGGGTCCTCATACTTGCATAAAACAATACATCCAACAGTATTTTTTTTAAAGAAAAAAAAAAATACAAACATTAATATAAAAAATCTTAGTGGACTAAAGTGCATGGACTGATTCATTGATGCATTCGGTTGTATAAAAGTAAACAAATTGATAATACGTCAAACCTGTTTTTGACCGCTTCAAAAATAACTTATT
Source organism: Labeo catla (assembly GCA_012976165.1). Taxonomy (NCBI): domain Eukaryota; kingdom Metazoa; phylum Chordata; class Actinopteri; order Cypriniformes; family Cyprinidae; genus Labeo; species Labeo catla. The sequence goes on from VONZ01000676.1 coordinate 84,724, forward strand.
TTCTTCTTCAACAGCCTTCATTAGATTGCAATGTTTCAAGAGGGACTGCATTTTCAGTTCACCCAAAGGAAGAGAGAGAGACAAAAAAAAAAAAAACATCAACTAATCTGTTTACATCTGGTAAAAATGCAGAGGAACAGTTAATGCTCAGTGTACAAACCTAAACTTAAAGAAATGGTAAAGATATCACAGTGCATCCAATTCAGACTAGAACATCAATCAGAGTAACATTTGCTCGTAAGAACGAGCGTCATTCACACCAATCCCCAGCGGCGTGTGTTTCAGGTTACTGTAGTTATTCTTCAATGCAGTGAAACAGACCGGCAGAAGCCTATAATTCCTTCCAGAAAACCAACCGCTTTTCCGGCTGCTGTTTCTCTCTTTAAAACATTGCCTTTGGCTATTCTCAAGTATGAAAGAGAAACCAAATTTTAAAACAAAATGGACTGATGCTCTATGGCCAGGTGAGTCTCCTCAGAGCAGCTTCAGGAGATGGTATACCTTTGCTTTCACCATCTCAGTAACTGGAGACAATACTCAGTTTTTAACAGGCTTTCCTCTTGCATGATGCACAATGTCTCTATGAGGCACGAGCTATGGTGAGGCATCTGTGAGATGGATACTGTAGGTGTTACCATATATGCGATTCACAGTGAGTCATTTTTATTACACCAACGCCACCTCCCAACCTCCTGTAGTTCATTCCACCATAGAGCCTTGAGTAAAAAAAAAAACAAACAAACAAACAGAAACAACAGTCAGCAACTGGTTTGGGCTAATACAGTCGTGCACCCTTGCAATTCTGTCAGAAAAATGCAACGCTTCTCTCAGAAAATTGTTCCATTTGCAAATGTTTTGATATTCACATGCTTATTATTTTTGTTTGCACTGCAACAAAAAAACAGAATAAAAGTCAAACTTGATAAAATTTCACACAGAACTCAAAAATGGACTGAACAAAATTATTGGCACCTTGTCAAAATTGTAAGAAATAATTGCTTTTCAAGCATGTGATGCTCCTGTAATTTGTATTTAGACACACCTTTGGTAAGTAACAGGTGTGGGCAATATAGTAATCACACTTGCAACCAGTTAAAATGGAGAAAAGTTGACTCAGCCTTTGGGTTGTGTGTCACACTGAGTATGGAGAAAAGAAAGAAGTGTAAAGAGTTGTCTGTGGATTTGACAGAAAAAAAAAATTGTGGAAACACATGAACAATCTCATGGCTACAAATCCATCTTCAGAGATTTTAATGTTCCTGTGTCCACTGTGCGCAATATCAAGAGGTTTACAGCCCATGGCACTGTATTAGGAAGAGCAAAATTAATGACAAATTACAATGAAGGATTGTTCGAATGGTGGACAAAGAACCCGATTAACTTCCAAACAAATTCAATCTGCAGACACAGGGTACAACAGTGTCAGCTCGCACTATCAGTCGCCATCTGAATGAAAAGGGATGCTATGGTAGAAGACCCAGGAGGACACCACTGCTGACACAAAGGCATAAAAAAGCAAGACTGGAGTTTGCCAAAACCACAATCCTTCTGGGAGAATGTACTGTGGCCAGATGAGACAAAAGTAGAGCTTTTTTGGTAAAGGTCATCATGGCACCGTTTACAGAAAAAGAAATGAGGTCCCTACAGTCAAACATGGTGGAGGTTCAAAGATGTTTTAGGGTTGCTTTGCTGCTTCTGGCACTGGATGCCTTGACTCTGTGAACGGAATCGTTAAATCTGATGATTACCAAAGAATTTGGGGCACAACGTAGTGGCCAGTGTCAGAAAGCTGCGTCTCCACCAGAGGTCACAGGTCTTCCAGCAGGACAATGACTAGAAACGCACTTCAAAAAGCACTCAGAAATGGTTACAAACAAAGCGCTGGAGTGTTCTGAAATGGCCAGCAATGAGTCCAGATCTGAATCCCATATAACACCTGTGGAAAGATCTCAAAACAGCAGTTGGGAAAAGGCTTCCTTCAAATCTGAATGACCTGGAACAGTTTGCAAAAGAAGAGTGCTCCAGAATTCCAGTAGAGAGGTGAAGAAACTCATTCATGGTTACAGGAAGCGATTGATTTCAGTTATTTTTTCCAAAAGGGGGTGCTACCAAATATTAAGTTAAGGGTGCCAATAATTTTGTCCAGTGCATTTTTTTGGGTTCTGTGTGGAATTGTATCAGATTTGACTTTTCTTTTCGTTTTTTTGTGTTGTTCTGATGCAAACAAAAATAAATAAACATGCAAGTAACAAAACATTTGCAACCATTTTCTGAGAGAAGGGTTGCATTTTCTGACAGAATTGCAAGGGTGCCGATATTTTTGGCCATGACTGTACGATTTTTAATGTCACCTGACTGCATTTATTTGATCAAAAATACAAAAAAAGCAATATTGTGAAATAATATCATAATTTAAATATAAAATGCAAAGCTGAATTTTCAACAGCCATTTTTTCAGTCTTCAGTGTCACATGATACTTCAGAAATCATTCTAATATGCTGATCTGGCACTCAAGAAACATTTTTTTATTATTATCAATGTTAAAGAAAATTGTGCTGCTTAATATTTTTGTACATACCTCCATGTGTTGGCATCAGGATCATAGACTTCTATAGTTTTTAGGTATGTGGTACCGTCGAATCCTCCAACTGCCATCAACTGGCCATTTACTACTGCTAAACCAACCTAGAACAATGGAGAGAATTTATATGCTGGGTAATTCTTTTATCAGAGGCTGAAACAAGATCAAAGATTCACATACCCCGCTCCTTCTGGACGTCATTGCAACCACAGGAGACCACTGATTGGTTCTGGGATTGTATCGCTCTGCGCTGCTCAGTTCTGTGGTATCGTCTCTGCCTCCCACAGAGTAGATCATATCCTGGTATACGGCACAGCCCAGGTGTTTCCGACGAGTTCCCATGGGTGCCACTGTATGCCAGCGGTTCTCTTGAGGGTTATACCGTTCCACTGCCAACAAAAATCACTGTTAATACATTCTGCACCTCCTTTATAACTAAAATGCAGCAAATTAACACTACCATTTGGAGCCAGTAGGATTTTTTATTTTTTCTGAAAAAAAAAAAAAAAAAAAAAAAAAAGTATATTATGTTTATCAAGGCAGCATTTATTTGATTAAAATATAATATAAAAAAAAGTTTTTTTTTATTCCTGTGACAGCATAGCTGAATCTTCAGCAGTCTTCAGTGTCACATTATCCTTCAGAAATTAATGTAATACGCTGATTTACTAACTGTTAGTCGACCAAAATTTTATTAGTAGCTTAGTCTCAGAAAAAGAAAATTCCACAGGAAGTGGCGAAGTCACGCAGTCCGTGACACAGAGATCAGTCTACGTGGTAACAAAGTACATCGGACAGGACATCCAAATGCTCACCTATTTATTCATCAACCTCAAATATGGCTTTTCATCTGAAAGATGTATGTAGTGGCAACTTTAAATGGCAGCTCAACCTAATGTTAATCTAGAAAAATGTGCGCTATTCAGGTGTCTGGGTGGAGTGTGGAAGCTGAACAGTAGCGTGCTCACTGCATGACATATGGAGGTGCCGGTGTCGTCACTTGCTCTCAAAATACTCAGACTCACGTTCTTTTTGGTCATACAGATAAAAGTAATACATCTTTCGAATCTGTAAAGAAGCTACATTTGTGCACTCACAATAACAACGAAACGTTGTGCTTTTGTAAAATAATTCAAGCAAACAGGATGCACTTTCTGCTGTCTCTGCCTCTGTGAACTTGAGTGCTAAATGAATGTAAATGTAAATACAGTCGGTTATGAATCTGTTCACATTCAAACATTCCTTAGCTGCAACTATTCTTAAAAATACAGAAGACACATTAAGTATTAACTGCAAACATAGCAAAATCTGAATTTTTTTCCTCTACACCTTTCAGTGTTTACCTGTATTTAGCGGGGATGTGCCATCTGAACCGCCTACTGCGTAAAGAAAACCTCCTAATACAGCTACAGCTACACCCAACCGCCTGGTACTCATTGAGGCAACACGAGTCCACTTATTCTCTTTCGGATCATACCTAAAAAAAAAAGAGCAAATATCTAATTAAATTCCTCCTACAGGAAACTTTAAAACATGCCCATTTAGATATTTAGATAATATTTGTGTAATCATCTTAATCATACCTTTCTACAATGTTGAGACAGGAAACACCATCCTGACCTCCCACAGCATACAGATACCCTCCTAAAACAGCAACACCCACACTGGTCCTGCAGGTGCTTGTAGGGGCGACGTCACTGCTCCACTGGTTAGTCTTAGGATCATACCTGCCAGAGCCAGCAGAGGGCAGAAATGTTAAGTTTTTATTTTTCATCCTGTAAGGATTCATATCTGATTCATTTATATTAATCAAGCAGCACCTCTCCACACTATTGAGATAAGATGAGCCATCATGTCCGCCAACTGCATACAACAGATCATCCAGAACACTGACACCCACTCCACAGCGCCGTTTGCTCATGGACGCCACCATCCTCCACTCATTGGTCTGAGGGTCGTAGCGCTCAACGCTTGAGATAGCATCACCACTGCACCAACCTCCCACTGAGTCACACAAACACAAGTCAGATGTGCAAAGGGAAAAATATCACAAAGCAAACAAAAATCAATCAATAGAATAAGAACTAAAATATGCCTGCTAAAACACTCACCAGCAAACAGTACTTCTCCACAACGGATAGGCTTTCTGGGCCGGGTTCGAGGTCCCTGCATTAGAGGGCGTTCTTGGGGTAGCAGGAGGTAGTTCTTGGCTTCATCAACCAAGTCCCTATAAGCCAAAAAAAGTGTTGATTAAAATAGGCTGTCAAAGTTTAGAAATTGGAATGGAAATTTTACATTTAAATGTTAATAGAGAATTAAAAACATGTATTTTAATGGTACAGATTGATTGCAAATGGCTGTAAGCTAAGAAAGAATATATCTTTAATAAGAGAAACATTCTAGGTGATCTATAAAATCTGAATTTTGCAATGGCCTCCAAAAAGGTTTTATATATTTACTGAATACTATATTCAGTCTGAAGAGCATGACTAAGTACAAATTCCACAAAATACAGTATTGTTTGCTCATAATGGAGCACTATGTCAGCCTTTACGGTGTATATTTAAGGTGAGAGACAAATGAAAAATAGAAAAATGTAAATAAATAAATACACATACAAATTTACAAGTTTTCTTTTAAGTTTTTTGTTTAAAAAAAAAAAAAAGTCTGGTCTCACTACATTAAAAACCTTTTCATAAGAATTTACTAAAAAGTAAAGACACCTATTCAGATCTACTAAAGGCACACATCGTTTTATACATATTTTGGACTATGGGAGCACCATTATTGTCAAATGGTTGCACTCTTTGAGCTACTGGCACTATCTGTTGCTATTTTTACCGCAACACAACTTGTAACATAAAATACGATAAACTATGTCACACTGTGTGGCTTTTGGTTGTAATTTTCAGCCGAAGGCCAACGAGAAGCGATGTAAGTCTTCACTGATTTCCTAGCAATAAGTAGAGGAGAAAAGAATGGGAAGATACCTGTAAATGAATAAAACTTCCTAAAGACCTGCGTTTTTGTTCTCTCCACTTTAGCCCTGATGCCTTTGAGGCTTTTAGTAGACCACAGCTAATAAAAGAGCTTACAAATGGCAGAGACAAGAAACACTAGATGCCATCCTGGCAGGATGTAAACAAGCTGATGCTTGTCATGACGCCACAGCCACTGAAGAAGTTACTCAGCGCAGATTTCACTCGATGGTACGGCATGTGGTTTAAGCCTACGCTTATATGCATCGCCACCTATAAGCTCTTTCAGTAGCTGTGCTTATTGTATCTGTATTTTATTTTCTGAGTTGTTTTGTGGTAAAAATAGCAACAGTTAGAGCCAGTTTCTCAGCGAGTGCAACCATTTCACGTCATCAAAATAATGTTGCCCCCACAGTCCAAAATATGTATAAAACAATGTGAATTTTTTAAAATGATGTAAATCTTTCATAGGTTTTCTACTACACATTTCAGTAAGAGACATCATTTAGGTTATATTAAGCCACATAAGTCTTAACACCTGGGTTTCTCTTTAAAACATGCTTCAGAGATATTGGATGCTGGCAAAAGGGGCATAAAAGAGGATCTTCACACATTAATAAAAACCTTATTCATTTTAAAAGAGACTATACATACGCACCTACACTCCTCATCACTCTTGATAAGAGGATCTGAGCCCACCGTCCCAACAAGAAACTTCGGGCTCAAAAGGGGAAGACGCACATGTTGCAGAACCTGTTGCCATGACAAAACAGATGAGAGGTCTCATAAATAATTCATCTCAATCATCTCTTTGATGCAAGTCTAAATAATAATATAATTTACATTTTAATTTACATAAAAGCCTTTTTTAATCCTGTTGATATATACTACTGTTTAAAAGCCTGTCAGCTTGTCAAAATATATTATAGGAATATTATAATGCATTATTAAGAACTTCATTTGGACAACTTTAAAGGTGATTTTCTCAATATTTTGATTTGTTTGCACCCTCAGATTCGAGATTTTCAAATAGTTGTATCGCTGCCAAATATTGTCCTATCCTAACAAACCATACATCAATGGAAAGCATATTTATTCAGCTTTCAGATTATGTAAATGTTTCGAAAAATTTACCCTTATGACTGGTTTTGTGGTCCAGGGTCACATATTAAACAGAACGCCTGCTTTAAACATTGATGTATTGCATTTTTTTTATTCCAAATTATGAGTATCTACCATAAGCAGTATGTCTATAGTGTTTTATATGCTTATGTCTGACCTGTGGCAGCTGAGGCCTGCGCTCCTGGATGCTGTATTTAACCCAGGCCATTACAGCGTTAAACACCTGCTCCTCACTCCGAACATTGAGCTCATCACTGGAGATGATGTCTATCAGCTGGTTGGCTGGCAGCAGCATGAACTCTTCGCTCTCCATCACCTAAAAGGCAGAAATGATCAAAAAAACATTCATGTGACATACATTAATTTTTCACTTCACAAAACAGATCCCAGTTGTTTGTTAACACAGTTTATATAATCCCTGGCAATCAAACCTATGATCGTTGTATTGTATTTGACCCTTTGAAACTAAATGAAGAAATACGGGGGTGTTAATTTGATACCAGCAATGGGGGTTCTTCCCATGAGTCAAAAATAACAGGGTTGCACAGTCATCAGGGAAACCCTAAACTAGCTGATGGAAAAGTTGAGGGCACAGCTAAAATTAGATACAGGGAAGTCACAACTGAGGCTTATGTAAGGTTCCTACACTTTCCGATCAGTGTACACTACCAGTCAAAAGTTTTTGGACAGTAAGATCTTTAATGTTTTTTAAAGAAGTCTCTTCTGCTCACCAGGCCTGCATTTATTTGATCCAAAGTACAACAAAAACAGTAAAATTCTGAAATGCGTTTACTTTTTAAAATAAGTGCTTTCTATTTGAACATATTTTAAAATGAAATTTATTTATTTCAAAGCTTTTTAAAGCTTTTTACCAGTCAAAATCTTTTGACCGGTAGTGTAAATTCTAAGACATTTTTATTTACCATAACTAGAAACATTTATATTGACTACAGACTCCTCCAAACCTGGAAAACCACTTTCACAAGGTTTCCAGGAATGTGACAACCCTACTTATAAAAAATAAGACTAGAACTACTGAATCTAGCTTCTTTTTTTTTTTTTTTTAAATCATTCAACATCAAGGTACAATAAGGTTTCTTTAAGTATCATAAACTAACAAGGAACAAAAACTGCACAGCATTTATTAAACTAGGTTTATGGTAATTTCAAATATTTAATACACAAAGATTTGGGGTCAGTAAGATTTTGTAATGTTTATGAAACATCTCTTGAAGCACCAAGGCTGTATTTATTTACTCAAAAATGCAGTACAAACAGTAATACTGTGAGATACTATTACAATTTAAAACAGTGGTTGTCAATCAGGTGTGTTAAATAATGGAGACATGCAAAATGTGCAGAGCAGTGGACCCCCAGGACCAGGATTGAAAATCACTGATTTAAAATAACTGTTTATTTTTAATATATTTTAAAATGCAAATTATTCTTGTGAATCCTTTTAGAATCATTTAATAAGCTGATTTGGTGCTCAAGAACCTTTTTTTTTTTTTTAACAGTTAAAAAGTTGGGCTGCTTAATATTTTTGTAAAAACTGTGATACATTTTCATTTTCAGGATTTTTTTAATAGAAAGTTCAAAAGAACTGCAATTAGTTGAAATAAAAAAAACTATCATTGTGATGTATCATAAATTTAATGGTTTATTGCTGAATAAAAGTATAACTGTCTTTCCAAAAAAAAAAAAGATTGACCCCCAAACATTTGAATGTTAGTGTTTTATGAACATTATATTTATAAACCAAAATTGACTAAGATTAATAAATGCTATAAAAATGAAGTTGTTAATGATGCCTAATCTATTAACAAACTTAACTTTATAAAGTGCTTCCTAATTTATAATATAATTTATTATTAGTAAACAGAATATACTTAGACCTGTGCTACACAAAGACAGCAAAAACAAGTAAGGAATGAAAACAAAAAGATTAAAGTTCAAAGTCATGGTACATTCATTGTCAACACAATAGAGGGTGTGTAGAGGTCAACCATTACCTCCTGAAAGTTATGCTGGGTGAACTTATCAGCAATACGCAGCAGCTCTCTGCAGGAGTGAGTGTCGGCGAAGGCCCTGATGCCTAAGCAGTTCGAGGGGTCCAATTGCCGCTTCAGGAATTCACAGCAGGCTTCCTGAATCTCTGCCAGCTGCAACAAGCAGGCAGCGGGCAGCAAAGTCTGCACATTTCCCTCCTCCACAGTCACCTGCAGGCCAGGTTTAAAGTTTAACATCTGAACATCAATACGCAACAATTTACAGTAGTTGAACATTAAATGGAACTTTAATATTGAACATACAGCATTAGAAACGCATACCTGCGAGGTATAAGCAAAGTCGATGAGCAGCTCCATGGCTCGTTCATCGATATCCCGGATGACGACTTCCGTCTGTCGGCTCTCGGCCAGTTCCCCCGTAAACATGGCTCTGAAATAGGGACTGCAGGCAGACAGGATCACACGGTGTGCATAAATCTTCTTGGCTCCCACCACCAAAACCACATCGCACAACTCTCGGTGCTTGCGGAGCAGGTTGATGACCTCCAAGGTCTGCCGAGGATGCTTGTCCGAGATGTAGGGCATCCTGGCAGGTTGGGGTACTCCCTCTGGGAGCTTGTTGGGGTCACCAAGGGTGCAGCGACTTGTGATATCCATTCCTGTGGTATCTGGGCGTGCACTGGTACCCCTTAAGGAAAAAAATGGTTTTAGTTTATGCTAGTTCGATTCTTGTTTTATCTCACCTTCTGTAGAGTGCTTATAGCTGAACTTGTTTCATAACTGATTAACTTTACAGTTAATAAACTCAACTAATTCAACAAACTTACTTGAGCTGAATAACAACACTACTGTCTTTTTCAGAGCTGCTTTAAAGCAAAATTTGAAGTACTTCTGTTACTGTTTATTGCTGTAAAGCTGCTTTTGAAAAAAATGGTAATGTATTAGCGCTATATAAATAAAGATGACTTGACTGTGAGAAGTCAATTTAGATGGAAGTATCTGCTCAATGGAAACTATTTTTTGTATTATTTAAATAGAAATTAACTTAAATAAGAAGAGATTAAAAGATTAAATATCACACTTACAATACATTCAAAGCATGCCAACATGATTTCAAACGCTTCTCTTGTTCACACATGAGCAATCTGAAGGTTGCGCCAATAATGTGGAGTTATCTTTGAAAAATTATTATCTAGAGATCAAGCAGGTTGAACTCTATGCAAACAAGCTTAAAACAGCATGACTAGCAAATATGAGAGCAACACACGCCCATAGTAAACATCACAAATGAATTCACTGACTCTATCAGAATGTGCCCTATGTTCCTTAACAAATAAAAAACACGTGGTCGTCTTACGTATTGACATTTAACTGCAGTGTTTTCTGTTTAAGACCTATTTAATGAAATTTAATTATAGTATTAGTATAAATTGTACTTATTTGGGGTAACTGGTTGCTCTGAAGAGTCAAATGCTGTAATGTGACAATGCAGCAAAATAGAAATGGGAGTTAAATGTGAGGCAAATACATACACAAATCAGCTCAATTATGTTCTGTATATTTTAAAGGCACGTTTAACGTATTGAAGATTGGTCTTGTGATGTTTATAATCAATTCGACAGGGCCCAGAGTATTCCTTATGCTAACCTTAGCGGTAGTAGATGCGATATCCCTTATGCAGAACTATTCAAATAATTGTATGGTTTTAATATACATAATGTCAAGGTTTAACGCACATCTGTGTGCAATACTCGCTGTTTACACACTGGCTAACGGAGTGTCATTAGCTCTAGCTTAGCTTGATCGAAGTATCGGATTTGTACTGTTTTAGCAGTTGTTCAAAGGTGGCGTTACGCATTGTAAAGAATATGACAGAACAGACGTGATTCCCTCACCTTATTTGTCCATTAAATCGGTCCAGATTGAATTTTAAGTCGTCGGGATTTGGCAAGATAATATCAAGACTACCACTGGGTCTACGGGGAAACGTCCACTTTTATTTTTTATTTTCCTTATGAGCTTCCTGACAGTCACAGGAAATGGGCGTTTTAAAATAAAAGTCCTACATCTTTTTATGCGCTACTGCCAGAAATACGTGAAATTAAATTTGGAGACTATAATTTGTTATTTGTAACATTTATGACGTATCTATATGATCAAACCAGCATCAAAAACAAAAGTAGCGGTACCACTTTACAATAAGGTGTAATTTGTTAACATTAATGTATTGACCAACATGAACAAACAATGAACGGTATTTTTATTGACTAACATTAACAAAGATAAATAAATAGTGTAATAAATGTGTTCTTAATTGTTTGTTCATGTTATTTAATACAATAATTAATGTTAACAAATGACACCTTATTGTAAAGTGTAAGCGCAAACAATAAAAAATACATTTATAACACTATTTATTAATCTTTGTTAATGTTAGTTAATAAAAATACAGCTGTCTATTGTTTGTGCATGTTAGTTAACAGTGCATTAACTAATGTTGCCAAACACAACTTGTGTTTTAACAATGCATTAGTAAATGCTGAAATTAACTTTAGAAGTACTGTTCATTCTTAGTTCATGTTAACTAATGTAGTTAACTAATGCTAAGTAATGACCTTATTGTAAAGTGTTACCAAAGTGGCAATAAATAACGGCTGAAGTAACTGAATAGATTAAAATATTATTGTTAACTGAAATAAAGGTAAATAAATGTTAATACAATAAATTATTTGCTGAAAAACTTAAGCTTAAGAAATTAGACAACAACAGAAATGTTCCACTGGCAATTATATGAAATAAAATAACTTTCAAAATTAAATAAAAATAAATTAAAAATGTAAACAAAAAAATTACAACATAAAGGTAACAAAAAGGTACAAAAGACTTACAAAGGTACAACATATTAACTACAGTTAAAATGAAAATGGAAAAAAATAACAGATATTATATTAATAAATACTATAATAGTATTAGTAGTATAAATAATTGTAAAATAAAACTGCTTTTTCGAGCTGTCAGCATAAAAATAAAAAATAATAAACAGATAAAAAGTGAACAAATTCTAGTTACTAAATTCACACTAAACCCCTAAATTACAAGCATATAATGAATAAAGTTATAAATAAGTTATAAATAATATAAATATATATATAAAATTAAAGTAAACATGGTTTCCCAGCACATTTAATTCTTAAGTTTTTTGTTTTGTTTTGTTTTTTTAATTATAACTTTGCTATGGCATTCAGGCATTATTATAAGATTGTTTATTTGTTTGTTTCAGTTTGCACTTAATCCTTATGTACCTGGGGTTCCCTACCTTATGAGGACCAAATAAAAATTAGGATAAAGTACAGTAATACCAGTAAATTTTGACCTTGCGGGGACTTTTTTCTTTTTGGTCTCCATGAGGAAAACAGCTTATTAATCATATAGAATTAAGCATTTTAAAAATCTAAAACAGCAGAAAATTTCTGGTGAAGCCTAGTTTTAGGTGTAGTGTTAGGGTAAGGGGATAGAAAATATAGTTTGTATAGTAGAAAAATCATTACACCTATGGAATGTCCCCACAAAAAAATGGAAACCATTATGTGTGTGTGTGTGTGTCTGACTGCCTGTCTGTTTTTGAAGGTGTGTTGCTTTCTGACAAAGACATTCTAGATGAGACTCAAATGAGCCTACATTCTTCCACTGTTTATTGGAATGCTTTCAGACAGGTTTACAAGTCTCTCTCTCTCTCTCTCTCTCCTTCTCATTCGCTCACTCAGCTTCTCCCCCTCCCCTCCCTCCCTCTCTCTCTCCTGCAGTCTCTCTCTTTCTCTCCCCTGTTTCTGTTCTGTGGCATGTTTTATTAAACTCTTTTGTAGAGTGTTTTACTTTGCGCATTGGTGGCCCCCAAATTGAACCATAGGAGGCAGTGCTTTGGAGCCTGATGTGGGGGGAAACAACACCACTAATAGAGGTAAACAAGATCTTTTCAATAGACACTGATTAATCAGCCTAAACTCCTCAAATACCATAAATGACCTGAAGAGATTTAGCTGTGTCTGAAATTAAAATTAAATTGCATAGGATATTGTGCATCCAAATGTAGTTTTATTTATTTCCCATACATCATTTTTTTGGCAATATTTATATTAGGCCTTTCAACTGCTGAAAAAAAAAGTGATGCTTTTTACACAGTCATTGTCTTACACAGTTTGTTTCACCACAAAACATCATTTTGGACCATGCAAAAGGGACCTCCCCTTCCCTGAAAATCCAGACTTACTTTGCTGCCAAAACCCAATCCCTGGATTTTAGTTCTGAGGAGTTGTAAAGACAGAAAGAAGCAGGAATACTGTGAAATACCAGGTGAATACCAGGATGAAATAGCCAGTGAAACATCTGATAGCAATGACATCACTTGTGCTTTTGTCCTGGATTTTTTGTCTTACAACCACACACATAAAACATGTGTCATTCCACATAGGCAAAACACTGAACGTCAAGCACATCAGAAAAAGAGCTCTCGGCTACTCTGAGATTGATATCACAGGGTCTGTTTCTCCCGAAATGTGTCCCCCCTCCTTTCCCCCCCTCCTGGGAAAACAGCGACAACAAATTAGCCTTCTTTTATGTCAGAGCCTAAGGACGACACTTGGACAGCCCTGAGATTGTCCGCCCGAGTTCCCATGAACCTCACTAACCTTCTCTTTCAGTGCAGAAGGAAGCGGCCATTGTGCCAGCACCTGTTTCTGTGGAAATTGGTGAAATGATGGCTTTGTTAGGCATTGCCCAGGCAACCAGGAGAAAAGAGCATGAGGGTAAAAGAGAGGAGGAGGTGGGGCAGCTGAGGTTTGGGTGGGGGGGAGGGGCCACTGGACCTGGAGGGCCCACTTGAGGAGAGGACTGGAGCGGACGTAAGGGCTGTGTTGTAATTAGCCAAAGGACTTATTCTTACCAGGTTGTTCCACTGTGCTCCAGCGATAACTATGTTATAATAAGTGGAGCATAAGAGACATTGTTAGCACAGTTTTCTTTTTTCTGTTTGAAAGAAATTAATACTTTTATTTAGGGAGGAAGCATTAAATTTAGCTAAAGTTGCAGTAAGGACTTTTATAATGTTACATAAGAATTCTGCTTTAATGTTATCATGTTATCATGTTTTTATTGTGGTAATTAGCTGTATTTTTTAGCTATTTTTACTTAATCAAAATAACCCAACTGTAGTTTGATCGAGATTAATTGTAATGCAATCTCATGCATTAACATGATTAACAATATTAATGTAATATATATATATATATATATATATATATATATTACAGTTTCCAGAGAAATATTAAGTGGCACATCTGTTTTCAACATTTATAATAATAAGAAATGTTTCTTAAGCACCAAATCGACATATTAGAATGATTTTTGAAAGGTCATGTGACTCTGAAGACTGGAGTAATGATGCTAAAACTTCAGATTTGCCATCACTGGAATAAATGACATTCTAAAATAGAAAACACTCATTTGAAATTGTAATAATATTCCAAAATACTACTGTTTTTATTGCATTTTTGATCAAATAAATCCAGTCCTGGTGAGCATGAGAGACTTTCTTTCAAAAACATTACACAATCTTTCAGACCCTCAACTTTTGAATGGTAATATTGTGTATAAATGATTTATTTTAATAAAAGTTTAATATATGTTAAAACATATTTTGGTAGAATCCATAAAATAAACAAGGCTGTAGGGAGAACTTCACACTTCTGCTGGCTAGGTTGTGCATCTAAATAATATAAATAAATAAATTATTTAAAAGAGAAATAAATGATTAAATACATCCTACATTTATATTTCATCTATATGCAGCCTGTGCAGTATTTCCCTGGACCTTGACTGAAAATGATCATAATAATAACCCAAAGTTGAAAAAAATCCAAAACTCAAGATCGAAGAAAGAAATTTACGAGGTCAAATAGCAAAGTGCAGTTCACAGACCAAGTGCTGAAGAGTAATATTTCAAGAAAAGAGAATAACAGAGAGAGATGATTCTCATTTCTAGTCAAGGCACCATATGAGTGGAGCTGCAAGAGGCATCGCTTGAGTTTCCCACCAGAGGGCAATCATTAATCAGGAGTCACTGCACTAAAAAGAGAAATCGCTGTAGTTCAGAACAAATGTTCACTAATGTGAAACTAGACATGTATTGATATGCTGAATGGCAAATGAGTTTCAAAGCACCAAAAAATTATTTCGTTTATATATGGGCCATTCTACAGAACTGGTGCAAACTGCTGTCCCACAACCAAAAAACACGTTTAAAAAGCAGAATCAAATCTTAAATGTTTACTAAGATCCTTTTATTATCTATTGAGACCCACAATAATATTTAAAATATCAGTAAGCTCAATATAATAAAATCATCATTTAGTGATTACCTAAGTTTGCAAGGTGGCCTGAACCCTAACCCCTAAATTTCAGCTTATGAAAATGATATTGAAATAATTTTTGCATTTTATTCCGTAGTTGTTTTTAAAAACATCTTTATGATTTTTTTTAAAAACTGAAGTTCAAAAAAATATTTAATTCTATATTTTCTTTGTAAATTATGAAACTAAAATGTAAAAAAAAAAAAAAAATGTGCCCCGCATTTTTCATGTCACTACCGAAACAGGGTATGTTTTAGTCCGTTGGCTTTATTTGGGGGAAATAAACAATTTTTGTACCGTTATGCAAATTTCTGAGTATTTTTGTATGTTTTAGTAGTGTTTAGGTATGTGGGTTAAAGTTCTGTAATGTGATGTGGTCGCTACCAAACCATTACTGTCACTACCAAAAATGTGCTGTCACGACTAAAACATGGGATGTTTTGTCAAAAATAAAATGTATACTGAATTATCAACTAAGATGTTATAATAGTATGTGGTTCAATGTATATTCAAACTAATAAATCCTTAACTTTGAAATCAGTATGATCAACTTTTTGCCTTTTACAAAGAACAATTTGATTCAAAATGCAACAAATCTCATAAATTACACTGAAATATTGTTAAAATTGAATTTGTTATTGATTTACCTCTGAAAACCTTTTAATAAAACAGAAAAACATACATTTACAATGAAGATTTAAACTAAATCTTAACAAGTCAATATAACCCTTTTTATTAAATTATATATTACTCTGTTTCAGTAGTGGCAAGTTTGGGGAGAGGACAAAAAAACAACAACAATATGATACTTAACTGCACAATTACTAGAGATGTGCACCTTGGATATTATACATACAAATTTTGTGGAAAAAGACACATTTTCTTTAAGACATTTCCAACTTTGACTTTCAACCAATTCTGTAGAATGGCCCATATATTATTTTAAAACACACAATAATGCGTAGTATGGCCTTATGTGGACAACCAGGTTGTAGAATTACAACAAAATGACTTTATAAACATTTTATTCTGTATATAATGACTTTTAATAAGCCAAAGATATGGTAAGATCCGGAAAGTGCAGTGTACGGTCAGGTCTGGAAAGTCCCGGCCGCTTCACTCAGTCCGAGCAAATCCACCTTCCCAAACCGACCACATTTGAGCCATTGATTGGTTGACCGTTTCCACTAATGACAGCCCTCAGTCTGAGCTTAATCAGCAAAAGCTGTATCCGTTTTGCCAGTTTGAAAAGGGAAACTGGTCATGATTCGTTTGATTTTTAGGAACCATTTAGTAACCCATAAAAAGTATATTTAACTTGTACGAAAATATGAACACAGTCCTAGGTGGACAATAACAGGCATATGTGATACCTCACATCTTTCTCTTGGGGACGATTTGTGAATTGTAAATGTGGTCAGTTAAAGCAAATAATATATTTTACAGACTTACTCTGGTGTTTATACTGTCTAAAACTTGGCATTTCTCAACTGAGCAAATAATAAAATGAAAGTCTTGGGGTCTGTATATGCTTATCAAACAATATAAGCTGAAGCGCAACTAAACTAACACAATTATGAAAAGTAACAAGTTTGCTATTTTACTTATTAACACACTATGGTCAAAATAAATGCTCATCCCTTACTGTTATCCACCTTTTTCCTGAGTAACCATTGAGCGCCACCATGATGAATTCTAACTTCCGTTTGGGTGGTCTCGTGTTCCTATCTCCAAAGAAATCCATGTTAAAACGGGAAAAATCGACACTTAATTAAACTGAAACTGTTTCAATATCACTAGATATAAAAATGTGCGCAGGGTTAAGCTGTGCTGTTGCCGGCTGTCACAGTAAAGTAACGTTACTTGTTTTGCGTACCAGCAAATCTGTCCGTGTCCGACGTTGTATGTCTTGCGTAAACAATGACAAAAGAAAACGAGCATGATTTGCAGTGCTTAAGTTAAAATACTGTGTGTGAAATACTAAAACAATGTGTTAAAATAATGTGTGCTCTTATCATTTTGTGGACAAAATCCCGTGAATTCCCGTATATGTGCGCCCTTGTCTGTGTTCAATGTAGCTAACCTTGCGTTCCGTCATGTCCACTCAATAAATTAGGACAGGTGAGTTAAAAAGACGATCATTGCGACACGGTGAAGTGATGAAACTATGGCTTCTTATGTGCTTTTAAAAACTACTTTAAAGGTTTAACGTTATATTGTCAGCTCAGAAAATACGTTAATTTGACTAGAAACACCAGGAATCCAAAGCATTGTTCGATTCGGACGAGACTTTCGCGTTCAGTAAAAAGGTAGATTATAAATTATTTCCATTCCTGACCTGTACATAATGGTAATTTCAATTTAGTTCATAATTTTGATTTCCTTGTACTTAGTAAAAAGCTATTTATTATACCAGAAAATGTCTGAAAGCAGACGTCCATTGTAAAATAAACTCCTTCAGAATAATACAAAATAAACTCCTTCAGAATAATACAATGTTCTGTTCACTCAGTCATGGTTTATGTAGGAATAATGACAAATTAATAGTACATTGACCTTATTTAGCCCCACCCCTTTTTAGCGCTGCGTTTGCTGTCTTCTGTCTTCCGGTTGTATTTCCACAGTGATCTGACGAATTTATGAATGAACCGGACGTTTTAAAATCTTTCTGGTCTACTGACATTTGTTAAGATATTTGGTTTAAACATTACAGTGCTCACGATAATTTTTGTTAACTCTATAATACATAAATCCACAATATCAACTAAATTACTCTTAAACAGCAATGCCATAGAAATAAAAAGAGCTACCGCACAAACGGAAGTTCAGAGACACTATTCCCAGATAGCACACGTACGTCTGCAAGATGTCTGTTAAAGATCTCTTGATCTGGAAAGCATCCGCTGTGTACAAACGTCTGGCAGACATCTGTAAGATGTCAGTTTTACATACATTCTAAATCATAAACATCTTAAAGACATCTAATAGATGTCTATTTGACATCTAATAGGAAACGTCCAATAGACGTATTGCAGATGAGCAAACTACGTCTTGCAGATGTCTTACAGATGTAAATGCAGACGTCAAATAGACGTCTCTGAGATGTACGTGTGGTATCAGGGTTCTAAAGATGGTGAGGTGCTTGTTTCTCTGGAGAATAAGGTCAGTTACCTATTACAGGGATACTTGATCACATGATCCTTAAGAAATCATTCTAATATGCTGATTTGGTGCTCAAGAAACATTTCATCCTTTTGGTTTTTACTATTCTGCAGTCCAGTGCGTGGATGAGCATGGCACGGGGGCCGGTACGCTCCACTGGGGTGGTCTTTGTGTCACTCCCATTGGCGTTAAGTCAATGAGGTGATGGGAGTACTGTTGGCATGCCAGCTGCCAAGCAAACCCACTGCACCCTGTTCTTGTCTCATTCCCATGCGTCCATTCAAAAAAGAAAGTGAGAAAGAGAGAGAGGGAGACAAATAGATCAAGGCAGGGAAGGACAGACACTGGCCTGCAATGCTTAAGCCAAGTGACTTTATTGCATCAGGTTAAAGTTTTTTGATATTTTATTAAATACAGTCAAACCAAAAATTATTCAGACACCAGATATAATATTTGATATTTTTTACAAGTAGATGCAGAATAATATAGTTCATTTATATAAGTAAAGATAGCAAAATAACATAAAATGTGACATATTACACCCAAAACTTCATCATACAGTGAGTAAAACTGATAAAAATGTGGGACCAAAAATTATTCAGACACTTTGACCTAACCATGTTTTGCTTAAGTGTTTCTTCCTTAACTGCTAATGTGACCTTTTTACACCACAGATTGAACAAAATTAAGCATTGCTTGGTAACTGGTCAATGAAGTATTGATAGTTGTGTAAATATTGTCATACTAACAGTTGTCTGAATTTTTGGTTGATTGTAATGCATTGAATACCTTTCAGTCAAAGTTATGTGACATTATCAAGATGAATTTGTTCTGACACAGCTCTGAGTTCATCATATTTTATTACCATTTTCAAAACTATGGCGAATAATGTAATAATGTGAGAAATGTTTACAGTGACTAAATGTGACCCTGCACCACAAAACTAGTCTTAAGTACCACAGATATTTGTAGCAATAGCCAAAAATACATTGTATGGGTCAAAATGATAAATTTTTCTTTTATGCCAAAAATAATTAGGACATTAAGTAAAGGTCATGTTCCATGAAGATATTTTGTAAAATATAAAATATCAAAACTTAATTTTTGATTAGTAATATGCATTGCTAAGAACTTAATCTGGACAACTTTAAAGATTTTCTCAGTATTTTGACTTTTTTGCACCCTTAGATTCCAGGTAGTTGTATCTCTGCCGAATATTGTCCTATCATAGCAAACCATATATCGATGGAAAACGTATTTATTCAGATGATGTATAAATCTCAATTTCAAAAAACTGACCCTTATGACTGGTTTTGTGGTCCAGGGTCACAAATAGTTTTGGTTTGACGGTATTTTCTAAGCATAATGTACAGAGACAACTATAAGTAAACCTGTTTAAAAACATGACTTTTTGCCATTTAATGACACAAATAGCACAAAAATTACACAGTTCATCATACATTTTGGATTATGACAAGATGTTGTTGTTTAATCAGGTAATAAGGCCATAATGAGGTAAAAAGAGACCAAAAATTCACCCAAAAATGAATCATTTACTCAAACTCATGATTCAAACCTTTATGGCTTTCTTTCTTCTGTGGAACATAAAAGAACAAAATGTTCTCCATACAGTGATCGTCAATAGGAACCAAAACTGTTTGGTTACTAACTTACTTCAAAATCTCTCATTTTGTGTTAGAAGAAAGACATGAAGGCAGGTTAATAGTTTTCATTTTTAGTGAAATTAAGGTAAAATAAATCAGTACATTAATTTTACAATCTAACAGTCATATAAGATCCTACAAGTTTCCGTGTATGTGCTTATCATTGACTAAACGACTGTTAAATGGTACTCGGTAGGAACTTTGCGAATGACTGCATGCTTATGAAAGCTACTAAAAGTGTCCTCGCCACTGTCATGCATGTGTTATTTATAAGCATGTTCTGCTACCTTCTTTTAAGCTGGAGACAGATGGAAAAAGACAGTATGGGGTACAAATTGTAAGACATACAGTAGGCTATCGTTTGTACAGAGTCTTTATTACAGAGACAGCGTAAAGCACCCCATGCGTAGGAGAGGAACATTATTCCAGGGAGTGGAATAAAAGACAGATCCAGCTGCGTACACACACCTACACTCACAGACACCGCTAGACCCGGCACATATGTGCACATTCACACACACCGAGAGGGCTGAAACACATGCCTGATTCTGTGCCGCAGTATGGTGTGTGAGGGGGCTAGTTAAGCATGATTTATTTCCGCGTGGGGATTCACAGGATGGCTCCAGTTCAACCGATTTCCCAGAGCGAGCGGAAGCTGCTACCAGCCATAGCAAGCAGGAATTCTCATCCCCGGACCCCCTTTCTCTGGGCCTCAGGACCACTCGGCCCCTGTGCGAGCAGACCCTTGAACCTGGTGGAAATCACAACCTGTTTGCATCTCATGCAATACGCAAACTGAGCACCAAGTGGCGCTGTGCAAACAGAAAATCATCAGAATGGCTCCAGAAGCAAAGTTGTACAAGATGCTTCATTGGAACTTGGCATTTTTTCTGTTTTGTATAATAAAAGTCTCCTAATTCACACAATTGCTTCCACACATTTTATGGTGTTGCTTTTACGGTCTCAGTGGAACCTTCTCACTTTTCCATACATACAAGCAATCTGTTTATATCAAAAAATAGACACAGCGTTGAAAATACATTCTTAGTGAATTCAACAAGAAGGTTCTCATTGAATATTTGTATGAGTGAAGATTTTATCTTCCACTTTCTTTGTTTCCTGTAAAACCGTTTAAAATAGAATGCAAGTATGCACAATTGTACAGTAAGTGCTAAAACAGATGTTTTGTCCCTCTTTTTTTTAATTGCGCGCGTATGTGTGTGTGTGTGTGTGTGTAAACTTGGGTTAAAAAGTTATAGGACTCACACATGTGCAGACATCCTCCCACACACATAGACTCAGACATAGTTCTCCCTCTCCCAAATACACATGCGTAACCACACACAGGTAAAACAAGCAGGCGCACAGAAACACACCTTTACAAGACATCACCTCTCACTAGGTGCCGACAGGACCACACATACTGTCTCACACAAAATGTTTGGAATGCTGTAAACATTTATTTCAACAGAAACTTAAATGGTTCCATCTCAAATAGTCTTCCGGGGACATCGTACTGCACCTGAACACAATAATAAACATGAAGGTGAACGGCCACAGTGAAAACATGAAAACATCGCTTGGGTGGCTTTACTACAGTTTGGGTATGATTATTTTAAGACGCGCGTCATCCCGAGATGCTTTTCAAACATCACCCTGTGCGTTTACACTGAAGAAGTCTCATAAAAATAGCCTCTGAATCTAATATCTGCTCAGGTGTATGTATAATAAAGAGATTTGCAGTAAAACACGGGTTCAAATGTAATTTTATGGACTGCATTGCCACCATTTTGCTTTAAGCTGATGTGAAACCTCATTTGTAACTCATGACGCATTTCAAGATAAAGCCAATAGCCTTTTCATCAGTACTGGGCCACAAGCTCCAAATCCAAAAATGTGTCTCTTGTAATACTGTTTTAGATATGAATGGATAAAATTAGTTTTACCATTTGTTCATAAGTTGCACAAACTTTGCCAAAGAAGACTACAATGCCTACAATGGATTGTAGGTAATATTCACCTCATCCAGTGCTGTTTTTGCGTTCTGTCTTGTAAAATATCCCATTACTATGTCGAGAAACCACTGCAAGCTATTCAGTGCATGAGTGAACTGTGCGAAAGAATCAAACTGAATTGGATCTTTTTGGAAAGCTGTTTCAAAAGTGATTCATTCACAAATCTTGCATCACTAGTTCTGAATCTAAACAGCTGAAAGAAAAAGCACAACTTGCCACTAGATTGCTGAAATATTATCAGAGAAAAAAACAACAAGGTAGGTTGGTATACATCAATCCTATTGATTTATGAGAATTTTTCAATAGTAATATTATACTAGGGCACTGAAAAAAAAGTCTTGCAATGGTTTTCTCAGGATTTTTATTAAAAAAAAAAAAAATGATGGTTATTATGTATTGGAAAGTTAACCAAATGATTACCTGACTAATCAGAAAACAATCAACAGATTTATTGGGAAAATAACTATTGAATTAAACAGCTAATCGAAAAATAAATTATAGACTCCCGATAGATTTGGCTAATAAAACCAATCAACTGAAGTTTAATTTTCAATCTTTAATTTTTTGCATTTATGAAATAATATGTTGAACACCAACGTTTTAACCTTCCCAAAAACAGACTGAACAGAGAGTTTGTTGAGTAAAATTAAATAAAAAACTGAAACAGAATGAAGGAATAAATGTCACTGAAACTAAGCACATTTTAGTCAAAAGATTCTTGGCAGTCCATTAGAGACTAGGTGGAAAGATATATATGATTATAAAGTGGTGAAAAGCATCTCAAAGAAGGATTAGGTGCACTTGTACCCTGTGACTATTAAATAAACTACAAATAATATATATATATATATATATATATATATATATATATGATAAACTAAATCAGTTGCGTAATACCACATTAAAATACCAGTTTATACTTCAGAGATTTAGCTTAACTTCAGCGCCTTATGGTGGAGTAAGTTCCAGTGCTGGCTCAACTGACCCCACAGCATTTGGCTCACTTTGCCCCATTGCTGGTTTTTTGGAAAAAACTAGCTAGCTTACCAGTTCAGGCTAATGTTTAGCTAAATGATTTGCATGGCTCTCACCTATATGCATCGGAAATATTTTTAGACCTAGATAAATTTGCTTTGAAGTAACAGCCATTACATCTGTTATGCTAAAATTTGACAAGCCAGTTTTTAAAACAGTTTTTAAAGCAAACTGGTGCCTTCCACTCCTCCCATGTGTTTCTCCTTTTCACAGTCTGGCAGAAA
This sequence comes from Labeo catla, assembly GCA_012976165.1. NCBI lineage: Eukaryota > Metazoa > Chordata > Actinopteri > Cypriniformes > Cyprinidae > Labeo > Labeo catla. Next base: position 107,919 of record VONZ01000676.1, read on the forward strand.
TGATGTGTGATTCCAAAATACATGATCACATAACAGTGAAAGTGTACAGTTGCCAAGATACATGGGGTGGGTCAACTTACCCACTGGCTCAACTTACCCCACTCTCCTCTACACTTTAAATATTTTGATTACAGACCGATATTATTTAAAGATCATACAATTCTCATCAATAGTGACATTAAAACATATTTTAAGCTTAATATTAAGAAATGTACATTGTGCACAAGTATTTCAAATAGAGTTTAATTACAATTTTTATATCAGCAAGTCTCGAGCAATATGTCAGTAGTTATGTTAATAGTCTTGAACTATACGTAGTATAAAATAAATGCATTTTAAAATGTATTACTTTTTTACTAGGGAAATTTTGACTAAAGATTACACAAGATGGCTAATTTGTAAGAATTCGTACAACCTCATTCATACAAATTCATACGATTTTAGCAAAAATGAAGGTCTTACAGGTTTAGAATGACACGAGGGTGAGTAATTAATGACAGAATTTTCATTTTTGGGCGAACTATCCCTTTAAGAAATGATTGTGTTTTGTCAGTTTTGATTTAAGTTCAAAAATCAGCCTCTAAAATACATAATCCATAACCAAAAGGAGAGATGAACACATGTTCCACATAAATAGAAAGAGGAGTTTTAGTTCACAGCAAAGTGTAGACGCTTTAGCTGTGACTCAGTCAGAGCCCTGGCCTCATTAGCCTAGTAAATTAAATCCTAAAGTGTGATTTGAGAAAGCCTCTGTGTGTGTGTGTGAGGGATGTATGTTTGTGTGTGCGTGCGTGTGTGTGTGGCAAGAAGTCCCACCCATATTTGTTCTGCCAGCAGACTGCTCGCACAGTGAAGGTGGACCTCACACAGCGCTCAGCAAAAGCCGCAGCGTTTCCGACAGCGTTCCGAGCCTGGCAGCCGCTGCAGGGAGAATGAGGAATTCTCTGAGAATGGAGGAGATGCTGCCAGATATCAGCCCAGAGGCCGCCGAGTAAATTTCTCAGGACAGCCAGCTGGGTGTCTGAGTCTGACAGCTCGCTCACAGTGCCCGCAGAAGAAATCTCCATCAAACCACAATGAGACACAGAGGACTTGTCTGACACTCATCGGTCTAATTACGACGAGAGAGAATCAAAAGCCCTTCAGTGTGTTTGGGACAAAACACCAGCCCCGGAGGCACTAGACATTCAGAAATACAGAACGGCAAATCTATAATTATTGTCGTTGAGGGGCGTCATTATACCTGTCATCATTACACAGTGTCTTCCTCATTCATCTTCGCTGTTCAGATCCAAGCATGTTGAGTAATTCATTACAGACGCATTAGAGTATTATTCAGGCAGGTGAAAGATGCTCTATTGATACAACAAAACTCAAACCACACATCGAAAATTCATCACAAAACCACACTAGTATTAAGTCCGTTGTGTTTGGCGTGGAATCTGCAAGCTATTCCCTGTCTTGTCAACCGTGGATAAATCAAACCTTTATAAATCTGCTCAAAGCTTGCGTTTTTCATCCAGATTTAGCCCGGTCTAAAAGATGGACTGAGTCCAGCTGGATTAAACGGGCATGGTTACACATAGACGTGAGTCAACCACCAATGAACAGCAGCTGCCTCATCAGCCGCTGTGGGAGAAAGATATCACTGAATGCCTCAACTATGACAAGTTGGCCATAAAATAGTGATTAAACACTGCTTAGATGCGCCTCGATCGTAATTAACAGAAAATTCCCCAACCGTAATGAGCCACTGCGAGATATATAACGTTCATTTTTCTAAGAAAGTCCCGGTGTTTGGTGCCTGGAGGCAGGCTCCCCACGTGCAGAGAGATAGTGTGGGCACTGCGCTGGAGACAGCGGTGATGTTTGAAGCGGCGTGGGGAGCATGTGTGGTCACAGACCTCACAGACCGACGGGTTTGGGGTGGACACGGGCAAAGCAGACACACACGGAGATCACAGGAACCGGGCAGACTGATGTGTGCAGTTAAAGATGGTTTTTAGATCTAGTAAATAATGCTGGAAAAATAAAGATTTTGTTTTTGTATTAATTAGTACATAATGTGCAGGATAAAATGTATACGTTTTTGCCTCATGAGTATTTGTGATGTTTTTAAAACATGACACTGTAATACTGAACAATTTTAAAATGAAAAAAAAAATGTAATTTAATTTAAAGATATTTTTAAAACAATTTTTCTATTGTATACACTGCCCTCCAAAAGTTTGGAAACGCCCTAGAAAAGTGGGGCTTTGGACAATATTGGCATGAATCCTTTTTTAATTTGTAATAATTTTGCACTGATAAGGGACAACACAAACTACGAAAACATATTTTTTTACATAAACAGTTTATACATTGAAAAAACTTAAATTTTTGATTCATCAAATTATCCAACATTAGCAGATATTACAGCTCTGCATAATCTGGGCTTAATTCATTGTATTATAAACTTGTTGAAGCTATTAAGGTGTGCTGACCCAAAAATCTTCTGAAAACCTGCGCCAACTTTAAACCAGTAACCAGGCATCACAGCTGGCAAAGGGGCATGTCTGACTTCGACATGTATATATTGCCATTATTATGTAATCAAAATGAAAATTATTATTGCTGGTCTTCAGTGATAATGTCAAGTTACTTTAATGTATTTGCACCAAAAAATGATAAGGATTTGTGCTGATATCATCCAAAACCACACTTTGCCAGGGGTGTTTCCAAACTTTTGGACGGCAGTGTATCTATATATATTTTTCTAATTATTCAAATTAATATACCAATAGAATTAATATTTACACTGCTGTTCAAAAGTTTTAAAAGTTCAAAAACATTTTTTTTTTCCATCAAGTCTGCATTTATTTGACCAAAAATACTGAAAAAAATGTAATATTGCGAAATATTATTACAATTTAAAAATAACCATTTCGTATTTCAATAAACTTTAAAATATAATTTATTTCTGTGATGCAAAGCTGAATTTTCTTCAGTCTTCAGTGTCACATGATCCTTCAGAAATCATTCTAATATGCTGATTTATTATCAATGTAGCAAACAGTTGTGCTGATTAATATTTTTTTGGAAACTGTACTTTTTCTCAGGATTCTTTGATGAATAAAAAGTTTAAAAGTACAGCATTTATTTTAAATAGACATCTTTTCTAACCATGTAAGTCTTTACTATCACTTTTGATCAATTTAACACATCCTTGCTAAATAAAACTATTTGTTTCTATCAAAAAAAGAAAGAAAAAAATTACGGACCCCAAACTTTCGAACAGTATTGTTAAAAAAAGATATTTATTTTAAATAACTGCTGTTCTTTTTAACATTTTATTTATTCTTAAAAGAATCCCAAAACAAAGTTTCACAGGTTCCAAAAAAAATATTAAGCAGCACAACTGTTTGCAACATTGATTATAAATCAGCATATCAGAATGATTTCTGAAGGATCATGTGACACTTAAGACTGGAGTAAAGACAATTCAGCTTTGTATCACAGAAATAAATTAAATGTTAAAGTATATGAACCAAATAAACCATTATTTTAAATTGCAATAATATTTCACAATATTACTGTTTTTCCTGTATTTTTGATCAAATAAATGAAGCCTTACTGAGCATAAGAACTTTCTTTAAAAAAAAAAACAAACAAATCTTACTGATCCCAAACTTTTGAACGGCAGTGTATATTATTAATACACTAAACTATAAACAAAACATACAATCAAGATGCAAATCTCTATCAATGTTCTCAGTTTCTGTAAATAATATACTATATAGATCTGATAACATTATGTTATATAGAAGGCATGTTTGAATATGCCTGTGTGATGTTAAATCCATAGCTTGTTCTTTCCCCAAAAACATTTGATGAATTCTTTCCAAATAAACAGCCACAAACAATGGAAATTGGGTTATGGGTCCATTTCAGAAGTAATTACTAGACATTTAGTTTTTACAAAAGCAAATCTCTCAACATCATTCCATTTTTTACTATTCACACCACTAATCTTAAGATTTGCACCCATAATTTGTGTCTTTATTGTAGCTTTTTTCCTCCTTCTCTCCTCCCTTTCATTATCGAGGGCTGGCCCGTGACTTTCTGCCTGGACCCTGGCCACAATTAGGAGTTATAGCAATCATTAACGGAGTATATGAGGCAAACCAAGCCCAGACAGCATGTAAAACAGTCAAAACCCTGCCACAGACACTCACCTAGCACAGGGAGCCTGGCACTCAAATGGCCCCAGCTCCGGAAGGGAGCGGCCTACCAGATAGGACCACGGCTTGGGACAACTGGGATGTGTCTTACCTCTGCCACCCTCGAGCCGGACCTATGTTAAGAGTGGAGAATGGTCTACATGAGCTTTACAAGGAATCTGAAGGTTTTTATGAAGTGCCACCCTGCAAATCCTGTGTTTAAAGCCAGTGAGTTAATGAAGACTGTCGGTGCAGTTATCACAAATTACAAATCTCTGGGGAGCGCGGTTTTTCAGCATGTGATACCGGCATTAATGAAGTCCTTTAAAAGCAATAGAATCACTATAAAGACTGGACAAATTGCCTTAAATCAACAAATAACTCCAAAACCATTTTAAATGCTGGAAGTAGAGTTTTTACACTCACACTTGAACATCTAGACTCACAACCATATTTTCTGGGAACCTTTGCTTTGTGAACAGAACAAGCTCTCTGTCACTTGATATAATCTGAGAGTCACTGTGTTTGTCATGGTTTTTCATGTGTGGATTTAGTAACTTACAGAGACAAAGATATGAGGTGTATGCCTTAATGTTTAGATCCAGTCACTGTCTTTCACCAGAGCTGATCCCGTCAGTTTAAAGTGAAGTTGCGAAATTTCGCTGACAAAAAGGCCCATTCACTACTGTAAATAGCGATGAATGACGCATAGCTCACACAGAAATCACTTTCAAACTAAGCAGTGCCGATTCCACGTGAGGGGATTGCAATCGGTTTATTCTTTCTTTCGACTCAAATAGCTACTCGACGACTGCATGTAAAGCAGATATATGAACTGGAGAGTTTGAGATCACGCCTGTCAATCCTTATACAGCGTCTACACTGGACGCCACGCGACAAAAGACTATAAAACCTATATAATCAGTGATGATGTCTACACTGTATGCGGTGCGACACGACAAATCAGCGACAGTAAACTGATGCCTCGTTCTGTTTATGACAAAAAAGGCTTTCCACTACATTCGACAAACAACAAGCGACACACCGAATTTTTAATTAGTAATATGCATTGCTAAGAACTTCATTTTAACAACTTTAAAGGCAATTTAAATGCTGATTTTCAAATAGCTGTACAACGTTGCATTACTGCCACCTGCTGTTTTCACTTAGTATTCATTAATTATATTCGTCGATTTGAGCTTGAGATGCGTTCAATTATTTAAACTTCTGCGGCTAGACCATGTATTTTATTGAAAACGATGAGCGTATAAAGTTAGAATTATCTTTTTTTTTTTCACTTTAACATTATTCCCTTAACACTATTTCCGTAAAATGGTGCTTTAGAATAATTATGGCAGAAATAATTAATTTATAATTATTAAATCATTATTTACATTGATTAGCCCTAGACAAATTCAGTGTTTGCAAACCAGGGTAGCCAGGTTTTCACAACAAAACCCGCCCAATTGCTACTCAAAGCTAGCCCATTTGCCTTTCGGGGTTGGGGGGCCGTTAAAAATCGCGTTCCGTGGGGTAAAATACACGTTTTTGACGGGGTAAATAAGAGGATAAATATCACGTTACTGGGGTCGCTTCAACCCGCGGACATGAAAAACAACCTGCGGCAACACAGTATTAGAGTAGCCCAATTCCGATGGAAAACCGCGTTTAACTTTAAATGGCGTCTTTGACGACAGTATTGTATAAAAAGAATGCATTCTGGCATCAAAGGGCACAATTGTTTTTTTTTTTTAAATTTTTTTCTTTCTCTTATTCCATGGATTTTACCTGTTTCCCTCCGTTTGTTACCAGTGTTTTTCTACTATGCGCGCGCAGCTGCAATGGCGTAATTGTGACGTCTACTACAAATTATTTTGTAGTATATTATTTTAAATAGTTTTTAATCTGGTGTAAGTGTTCCCACAAATTAATAAACACATTTATTCATTCTTTCCATCACATTGTACTAATTTGTTCGTGCCCACGATTTTACAATGGAACAAATGAATAAGTACTGCCACAGTATTTTTTTTTTTTCTCACGTATGTCATGTGTGGTGCTTCAAACACTACAGAACTGTTTGCAAACATTGTGTTTCAAAAATTGTTGTCTCTTTCGAAAAACCTGACTGGCCCATATACAGCACTACCTATTCATTTTCAGCTTTTTTTTTTTTATCACCATCAGACGTTGTAAAATATGTGAATATTACATTTTTATGATCAAAACAGCTTGAATTTACCAGACATTTATAAAAAGCTTGACATCTTCGGCCAGTACTAAAAAGCTTCCAACAAAGAAAGATTAGGTCATCCCTTTTAAAATTAAAATGCTTATTCCTTTTTACATCTGGAATATCATATAAGCTACTATGTGAAACATTTACATTAAATGTTTTTTCATACAAAATAAAAGCTCCAAAGACATCTAAAGAACCTGTTGTGCAGTGGAAAGATTCCATGGATTTTTTCATGGAACCATGGATGGCTATCAATAACTTTTATTTTGAAGAATGTAGGCAAGTTGATTAAATGCAAACTGCATGTAAAAAATAAAATCCTGGATTTATAATGTCACAAACACATCACATCACATTGGACCTATAAGTCTTTTTGCTCATTGTGATTTACAAATGAATAATCATAAATACCTTCACCACTAGACAGTGCTGCAGTTCGGCGTGGAACTAACCGAACGGTTGTGTGGTCGTGATTTATGCGTCATTATCAGTTGCTAATGGGACTGTGAATGTGTATTCTCACAGTTCAACCTCCATGTCAACTAGCACTCACTGGGAGACCTGCTACAGCAGAGTCCAATTGTGCATTAATGAAAACCATGTGCCCAGACTCTGTCAAACTCTAGGCTAATTCCACTGGTCTTTTAACCCAATACTTTGAGTGGAGCAATGCCTCACTTGCACACCACACTTGAGACCACACCACAGTAATCCTTAATCTCTCAAGTAAACAACACAAAATGTTTTTCTGTTCCTTCACTTGTCATAACAAGAATCCTTTTTTTGTTTCCACATGCATTATTATGTCTGTGAAGCCATCCTGTAAAGCCTTGTGAATGGCAGATTTCTTTTTTTTCACAGGAGCAGTGAATGAAAAAGAGCTTTCTGAAACGCACAGGACAGAGGAGTATGGAGCCCGTGGAGCCCAGTGTGTTTATCTATGTCACAGTCTATCGGTGGCTGACCGTGAATAAGTTGGTGGGGTGTTTTTGTTTCCATGGCAGATGGGGCCCTCTCTCTCTCACTCACTCTCTGTCGCTCTCTCTCTGTGTCCAGGAAGTGCCGCAAACACAAACCACACTGAGCGTGTTGTGCTTTCGGCCTGGCTGTGGCTCGCAGCGAGGCAGCGGTCAGGCCTGAGTCTCACTCCCTGGGTGGTCTGGCCCTGCAAATGTTTATGATCTAAACCAACCTAATCCAACTGGCTTGTTTAAGGGAATTGAGAATGATTTACAAGAGCTGCGATGGCCAGGAATAGGAAATCAGAGGAAATCGAGGCAGAGCTTCAAGTCTGTGGTAGCCTTATGACTCTGCTTTGGTTCTATCTATCTGGACTCATTATCCATGCCGGAAAGTCTTTATGTTGACTGCTCTGATGGCAAATTGTCAGGCTCGGTTGCCTTGATAACATAAGGCTTAGTAGATTTGTCACAAATTTTCCAATTTTACACCTGAATGCATATTGAAATCATATAATCAACAAGACGTCAAGTTTTATTATCTGCATTTCAGCCCTGGAATGGTGGAATCATAGCAGAATCTCACACATACACACATATAAATTTTCCATTAGGGGTTAATATTTTGTGCATTCATGAGGACAATTTTTATAATCAGCTTATTTTTGTCTTTAATGTCAAATACTTAAATTAAGCCAATTCAGGGTTTCCGCAGGTCCTTAAAACGTCTTAATAAGTTTTAAATTTAGTTGTATCAAATTTAAGGCCATTAAAAGCCTAATTACCATTTCAAAAGGTCTTACATTTTTGGGATGGAAAGACTGGAATTGTTATATGGCTTAATGTGACAATTAAACGTCAGAAGGCTGTGATTTCATTGAATAAATATGAGCGCTGCACATTTCAAAAGGTTACAGGTATATTTCTGTCGTTCCAAAAGCAGCACCTGCTGGCAGAGAATGAATTTGCATTTTCAGTAAGTCCATCTGCTGTTTTTGTTCAATTAAAAATGGACTCATATGCAGCAAACACACACTCGTAAATGTGAATCTGTGGATCGACAAGAAGCTAGTGCGAAAGCATTTTAAAAATCTAAACAATTAATACGCTATGATATATTTATGTTGTTTTATTATTATAATGATTGATAATGATTGTTGATAATTGATAAATAAAAGTCTATTATTTTATAAAACTTTGTGTTTTTGTGAAAACCTCTATCTGAACTGTAAATCATGCTTTTTACAATCATTTTTCTGGTTTAATATGTAACCATAGACATTGTCCCATACAGCTCATATGGTATTAATTTTATCAGTGCAGATCTTAAAAAAAGGTCTTAAAACTCTTAAATTCGATTGAAAAAATCCTGCAGATACCCTGCAATTACTTTAATCAACATTTTAAACTGTTGTCAATAATAATAAGACTGTATAAACTTGCAGTCTTCTAAATTATAAATGTATAAAACAGGTGGGCTGCAATGTTATGACAAAAAAAAAAATCATTTTTGAAGATGATTGCTTTTTTTATATCGTAATATTGACTATTAAAATCGATATAGAAATTAAATAAAAATGTTTTTGTTTTTGTCTGCGTTTTGGCCACGTCACTTTCTGGCTTCACAAACATATCAGTCCATAACGTTGTTCTAGTCTAGCGCAAGTTATGGAAAAACTCTTTTATTTACGTCGTATCTGCACTGTGTTATGATGAGGGAATTCGCGCGCGTGCGTCCTCATCAACAGCTCAAGCGTTTTTTTTTAGCACTGACTAATTTAAGCTCCTCTGGTTGCTGCGTTTTCAGCCTGATTGGCCAAATGCATTCCTAAGTTAAACAGAACCGCATTTGATTGGTTGTAAGGCTCAACTCTGCACAAAACGCAGTGTAAATGCAAACTGATGCAGTGTGAGCGAAATCGAAATGTAATTCCGCGAACTGACAATTTTCATTCATTTTCACTTCTCGTTTCTTTCGCGACAGCCGTAATACATTGTTTAATTGTGTATGTTTACTTGTTGTCGTGAATTTATGGGGGATTGTTCATTTTGGTGGCATTTTTTTGCTACAAGCTGTATATATAGCGATTTAAGTCGCTATGACCTTATGATTATGTATGTGTGTTGCTGAATTTCAGATCAGACTACATCTCAAGGGCTTTATGACAGGTTTGTGCATGTTTATGTCAAATATCACTCATCAAGGACTGTGTTCCATAATGCAACACCTGTGCCACATTTCCTCTCTGTGCCTCATCCCTCCATGCCATCATTAACACAATCATGTCTGCCTTTAGTCTTAAGCCCTCCAGAGTTTGTCATCGTCACAGGTTAGTGCAGTAAAAGAGCAGATAATCACTAGAGAAGTGTCAGTGGCCTGAACTGACATTTATTGCCGTATTTTCTTGAACCAGAGCCCACTGCTGTAATGACAAAAATATTGCCATCTGTATGTAGTGAACAGCTTGTAAATAAAGATGAATCAGAGGTATTAGAACAGAACATTAAAACTCTTATGGCTGGATTTCAGAGATGATGGTTGCCAGATTGCATGCATATTAAAATGGACCCCCATGACCTTCACTTTGAAACGGGTGAGAAGTGACGGTCAGATACTGAAATTCAGGCTTTTTAAGTTTAATGGCTCAAGGTTGACCAATATTGCATTTTTATGACCAACAGAGATGTTTTTAATTGTTCTATTTCTTTTTTTTTTTTAAATTATTGCTGGCATTTTATAACAGTAATAAGCCTTTAAGGCTTCACTGATTTTGTAGAACAGCATCTAAACATGTTTCAGCAGAATTTGATGTAACAACGGTTGAATTTTTATGCCTATTTTGCATTGTGCACATCTGTTTTACCCAATCTAGATTCAATGATGCACATCACCAACATTTAGCATCATTTCCCTCACACAGACCAATCGAAAAGCAGATTTGCTTGCTTAGCTGGACATAAAAATGTAAATGAGAATGCTTGTTTTTGCTCTCTGTTTGTGATCATTTAACATGACCCCACAGAAATTGCAGCGGTCCGCTCAGGCAGTACACCAGATGTTAAACTTGGGTCAAGTAATCCATATGAGAATTCTCAGGTTATCCTTTAAAAATGTTGCTTCACTTTACAAAAGAAGAAAAGATAAGGAGGCCAAAGTTTCTGGAGAGTGTGAATCACAAACAGTTGGTGTTAGGAAACATAGCAAAGGTGTGAATTCAGCACACAAACAGTTAGAGCTTTAACATCAATATTTCCTTTGCTTTAACTTTTCTCTCTGCTTTTTTTTTTTTTCTAATGGAGGCAGCCTGCCCTGTTATTCCAATGTTTCTTCTGCAGGCAGCGACCAATGAAGCTCATCTCCTGTCCAGAGAAAACAAAGCTAAGCCACATTCCCAGAGTTCAATTTGCTGTTACATCGGAGGTCTGTGAATTGGGGTTTGGGCCATGTCTGTTGACTGAGGGGATCTGGGTGGAGGGAACTGGGCTTGGGAGAAGACTTTAAATTTTCACTGTTAAACTGGACATATTCTTAATACACGTAGGTTCCAAGTGAACTTCAGAAAAAGGGAGAATTGTTGACATGGGAAGGAAAAATCCATTACAAAAATGTAACATGGTAGCTATTCTGCCAAAATAGTTACTAGTCACAGTTGTTGTTGCTGCTCTAAAACCACAATAAATTAGTACTGGACATTTAAACACTGAGAAACATTCAGTATTTTCCCTGTCAGTTGATGTATTTCTTAATGACAGTGGAGAACGCCATGTTACCGCAATTTATTGTGGTTATTGGATTTTTTAAGGTATGTTGGATGCTATGAAACTGGAAAATGAATTATTCAATGCTATGTCTATTACATCATTTATTTTATTATGTGTAAAATGATATGTTGTATTGTTGTAATCCGTATTTTTACATTTCAGTATGTCATATTCATATTATTTTAAACATAGGCTAAATAGATTTGACAACCCCTTCTTGTCATGCAGTAAAAAGTTTCTTAATGTTATTTAAAGTTGTCTTCTCTGCTCACCAAGCCTGCATTTATTTGATCCAAAGTACAGCAAACAGTAACATTTTGAAATATTTTTACTATTTAAAATAACTGTTTTATTTTTGAAAATAAAATTTGAATATATTTTAAAATGTAATTTATTCCTTTGATCAAAGCAAAATTTTCAGCATCATTGCTCCAGTCTTCAGTGTCACATGATTCTTCAGAAATCATTCTAATATGCTGATTTGCTGTTCAAGAAACATTTTTATTATTATTATCAATATTTTAAACAGTTGAGTACATTTTTTTCAGGATTCTTTGATGAATAGAAAGATCCAAAGATCAGCATTTATCTGAAATAAAACGCTTTTGTAACATTATACACTATACCATTGAAAAGCTTGGAGTCAGTATAATTTTTATTCGTTTTTTATTTTGTATTTTTGTAACTTTTATTTAGCAAGGATGCTTTAAATTGATCAAAAGTGATGATAAAGACATTTATAATATTACAAAAGATTTATATTTCAGATAAATGCAGTTCTTCTGAACTTTTTACTCATCAGGGAAACCTGGAAAAATTCTACTCAGCTGTTTTCAACATAATAATAATAATAAATGTTTTTTGTGCAGTCAATCGGAATATTAGAATGATTTCTGAAGGATCATGTGACTGGTGTAATGAAGCTAAACATTCAGCTTTGAAATTACAGAAATAAATTGCATTTTAAAATATATTCGAATAGAAAACAGTTAATTTAAATAGTAAAAATATTTCAACATTTTACTGTTTTTGCTGAAATTTGGATCAAATAAATGCATTTACATTTAAATTCAAAGCATATTTGTAAAATGAAAACTAAAATTAACAAACAAACAAACAAACAAACATTAACGTAAGCATAATATTTCTTATTCTGCGTCAAATAGAGTAACCGATTCTCTGTGCGGAACCAAAGTTACTGGTTGTAGTTTCCGCACGACCCATTTATAAGTAGCGGTCTTATGTAATTATCTCGAAATATCTGGATCAGTTATTGTGGACTAGTACTGATAAAATATCTTGAGGATTTTTAGTTATTCATATTCTTTGTGTTGAAGTAGTTAGATTCTCTTTCGGTTTTAACAGTAAGTGTTTGAAGATCGCTAGTGTAGTGACAGGCTGATCCACATGAGCGACTGCTACAGTGCTGCAGGTTTTCACGTGCACGGACTCAATACTTTACAAAACATAAACATTTGGACGAGCAATAAAGGTAAGTCGAGTGTATGTGCGTGTGTTTCTAACTTGTTTAAGCGTTAATAAATAATAACGTCAGAAGCGGTTATGTTTTGCGTCTCAGTTGACGTATTGTGGATGATGAAATAAGTGTCCTGTCAGGAGTAATGCTTTGAAAAGCATGTTGAATCAAGGAATATTCAACACAGAGGGTCTGTCTGTCAGTCTAGTTAAGTGTTTTGCAATGAGATCTGTTGTAGTTAGACTGAACGTGTTGTTTGTTTTGTCCTGCAGGTGTCAGGGATGGAGCTGCAGGCGGTGTTGATGGCAGCAGGTGGAGGCTCCAGGATGATGGATCTCACCTATAACACCCCCAAACCTCTGCTACCTGTGGGCAACAGACCCCTCATTTGGTACCCCCTTAATCTCCTGGAGAGGGTGGGCTTTGAAGGTAAACAAACTATCAATTCAGGGGAAAAAAAAGGTTATTAAAAGTGACATTTTGTCCCATGAGAAAATCTTGTTGTCAGGTGTCTAGCGTTAGTATACAGAAATAGAGATATATGGGCAGATTTATTTCATTTCTGTTTTTCAGAATGCGTTTATTACAAATCCCTGAAGTTGCTTGATGGCTGTTCCTAACATTGCTTTGCATTTTGGTCATTTTTTAATGTTTGAGTGCCATATTGGCTTTACATGTTGAGAGAAAAAAAAACAAAAATATTTTAATGAAATGTTCAGTTTCTGAAGTATTCGGTCTATTATTATAGTAAAACAAAGAAAAAATGTCACTTGAAATGAAATAAATATGAAGTGAAATTAAAGTAAAATATTAAAGAACTGTTTATTTCAGATTCTGTATTTGTGATGGCAACATTTCTCATTTTAATTCCGTTTGTACTTGATGTGCTAAAATGGCTAAAACTAAAATTTAGACAAAAAAATAATAAAAACTGTAGATAAATATATATAAAAAAAACTACTAAAAATGACAAAAGCACACACCTAAATGACTAAAATTTAGTGATCAAAGCTAAATTTTCAGCATCATTACTCCAGTTTTCAGTGTCATATGATCCTTCAGAAATCATTTTAATATGCTGATTTGCTGTTCAAAAACATTTATTATTATTATTATTATTATTATTATTATAACAGTTGAGTAATTTTTTCAGGATTCTTTGATGAAATAAAAAGAAATAAAAAGCTTTTTTTATAGCATTATGCACTATACTATTTAAAAGCTTGGAGTCAGTATAATTTTTTTTTTTTTTTTTGGGGAAAATGATAGAAATTAATACTTTTATTTTATTTAAAAGTATGTTTTATTTATGTTATTTATTTAGCAAGGATGTTTTAAATTGATCAAAGTGCTGGTAAAGACATGTATAATGTTACAAAAGATTTCTATTTCAGATAAATGCTGTTCTTCTAACCTTTCTATTCATCAAAGAAACCTGAAAAAATTCTACTCAGCTGTTTTCAAAAATAATAATATGTTTTTTTGAGCAGCAAATCAGAATATTAGAATGATTTCTAAAGGATCATGTAAGTGGAGTAATGATACTAAAAATAGCTTTGAAATCACAGGAATAAATTACATTTTAAAATGTATTCAAATAGAAAACAGTTATTTGAAACTCAAAATATTTTAGAATTTTACTGTTTTTGCTGTACTTTAAAATAAATGCAGGCTTGGTGAGCAGAAGAGACTTCTTAAAAAACATTAAAAAATTACTGTTTAAAAACGTTTGACTGGTAGTGTATATTGTTAAAAAAATGCTATGTTGCCTCCTTCTTATAATAATATACTTATAAGCTGTACATGCATACACTACTGAAATAGGTGTCCTGAGAATCGTTACTCTCAGGCAATCCTAGACTCTAAACAACACAGAAGAGTTGAGGGCATGGGTTTGCTCACATCTGATTGGATGACATGTCTTTGTGGGTGTGTTTTGGAGAGTGGGTGTGTGTGGTGGAAGTTAACAAAACGGCTGAAATTGCTTACAACACATTTAAGCTGCAGGTGGTAATAATTTGCGCCAGCTGCTTAAATTGAACTAATAAAGTCCTTATTTCCTAAATAGGAAAGGTAGGGCCGTTTTTACAATTGACGTACTCTAATGGCATGGTTTCCATGTTAAACCCACCCACACAGACCAGTTGCTTCTTGTTTTGGAGAACAGGAGCTGGACAAATCCAACTAGATTTTGCTGTTTTCATATTTTGACAGCATATTATGCTTTATAAGGCTATACGTTGTCAGTATGTATAAATAAATCTGAGGGATGACTAAGTGTCCTAAATTTATACATTCAAATTGTAGAGGTTGGATGTATTGCCTAGTTGAAAGACTAGACTGGTAAAAGACAAATGAAATAAAAAGCCAAGTTACAATTACAGAGTCAAATGTACCCCAGACAACTAATGTTGGATCATTTCAACTCTGTAATAAATCAACTGCAGCCAAGTACTTGAAGATAAATGGCAGAGTGCCTTATGTTTTAGGCCAGCTTTCTTCCACATAGCTTAGAAATAGGAGACCTTCAGCAGGCCACCCCGTAAAAACCAACATGTTGTTTTAGGCCAATATAGCATGGAGCAATATGCAATTTAATAGTGCTGGTAAGGAATAAGATAAATTTAAATTGTAATAATGACATTTTAATAATTTTATTCAAACATAAAAATGAAAATAAATAACATTTTAAATGAACAAATCAATAGATATATAAAATAATAATTATTATTTATTTATTTATTCTTTTTTTTTTTATTTTGGAGGGAGAGGAAAGGTCTTGAGCTATTTTATTTTATTTTATGAAGGTCCATAATGTTTGTTGAGAACATGAATAGAGTTTAAAATTTGCATTTACAAATCGCTTTTTAATTTATATTTTAAAACACATGAAATGAAAATAAACCATTTTAAGTGTCTTAATTTGTACATTTAAAAAGTGATTTATTTATATTTTTATGTTTGAATTATGCAGTTGATAACTTATTCCTTCTTTTTAAATGTCAGTGCAATCCTTGGCTACATTTGTCTGTGTTTATAAACTTTTATGCTAAAATATATTCAAATAAGGGTGTTTTTTTGTGGAAATAAATCCAAACTGTGTTTGGAACCCTGTGTTCACTTCAGTGCTTTACCACATTTGAGAGCGAGTAGGGGCTGTGTACCTTTTTGAGTATTTGTGTTTAATACCTTTATGATGATTAAATGTTTATTGTTCACACCTAGCTGTATTGACTAACCGTGCGATCCAGCAGGTATGGAGTTTGTGGGTATGGCCCTTTGCCTGCCCAGCAGTACAGTATGCACCTTTATGTGTGGCACAGTCTGTCCTGTTAACAGCCAGAATGCCAGCCAGCAAGACCCTGCAATTAGCTTTTACAAGTCTTAGCACAAACTATGGTAAGTAAGCTGCTTCGTTAGAAAATATTGACGCAGTAAAGCAGAATTCTGGGACAAACTTCTTCCAGTTGGCTGAAAGTTTCTCTCGCCGGGCATACGGCAAATAATTCACAAAGACTCGATTGAAGGTGTTTTGTCTAATATGTGTTTTTACAAGTCTGAGGTATCACAGGTAAAGTGCGTGCTGTGCTCAACCAGTGGTGTAGTGAAACAAAACCATCTCCTCCATTTCCCACAAAAACAAACCTAAATTCAAGGGAACGATATCAAAATCTCACAATACGATAATATCATGGGCATATTCGTTGCTATATTTTAAAAAGACAAATGAATTGGGGAAAAAATGACAATTATGTACATTTTAAAGTTAATTTATTCTATCTAATGCATTTTGAGAGTTCAAAATTAAGAGCTCCAACCCAAGTCAGAAAAAAAGTCAGTGAATTGACTTAACCCGCTTTTTATTTGTGACATGCTGTCTCAGTCTAAATTACATTCACACTGGTGTTTTAGGATGCCAAACTAATTAGAATATAATAATAATAATAACAACAACAGTGACAGTAATAGCCATATATTGTAAAACAATTGCACTGTAAAATAATTAAAAATTAATATTTCATAGGTAGATTATTTTTGCTTTACACTGTAGTAGGGAAATTACAATACTACATTCCTAATTTCGACAGTTGAAAGAGATATTTTGAATTTGGACTACATTTAAACCGCAAGCTGTCAGCAATTCATACTGCACTTTTAAGCTTATATTTTGATGGAAACAGCAATAGAGCTATTATTTTGAAGGAAAACTCCAGTGAAAACAGACTTGATGAAGGGATTAAGCCATATTGTGCTTTCGGTTTTAGTTCATTTGACAAATACTGTACCAAAGCATTATGGCCCAAAACACAACTTTAAAGACCTTTTATGTTAGAATAAGAAGTTTAAAAATATTTAAAAAAAACCACTTTCTGCTCGGAAGACATCCTTTCATATCGCCGTGTGAGCACGATAATATCGAGGCAGTTTTGCTAGCGTGATATTGCAATATTGATAATATTGTTACTTCCTACGAATATTATTTTATATTTCAAATCTAAACTGTTAACACTTCCATAATTACACTACCAATCAAAATGTTTGGGATAGTAAGATTTTATTCAGCAAGGATGTATTAAATTAATTTAAAAGTGACAGTAAAGACATTTATAATGTTACAAAATATTTCTGTTTCAAAAAATAATCCTTTCTATTTACTAGAAATTGTATCACAGTTTCTACAGGAAATGTTAAGAATGATTTCTGAAGGTTTATTTGACGCTCAAAGACTAAGAATTCAGCTTTGCCATCACAGGAATAAATTCCATTTTAAAAAATATTAAAATTAAAAACCTCTTTTAAATGGTGATAATATTTAGCACTTCAGTCCTTGTTTAATCTGAGTGTTATCGTTATGTTCTTTTCCAGAGGTGATTGTCATAACCACTAAAGAGGTTCAGAAAGCCCTGAGCGCTGATCAGCGCCTGAAGACGGATGTGAAGATGAGGTTGGATGTTGTATGTATTCAGGAGGAAGCTGACATGGGCACCGCAGATGCCCTTCGACACATACAGCAAAAGATCAAGGTGCGTCAAGTGTCATAGGATAAGTTATAACATTGCTTTCATTGACATTTGACACTTTCCAAAAAAAACAGGACACCAAAAAGGACTGGAAATGTTAGGGCTGGGCGATAAATCGATAACGATAATTATCGCATGATATATATGTCCTTGATAAACAATAATAAGAGTTTAATAAATGTTTGATGTAATGTTTATGCGGCAAAGGCGGAACAAAAGTGCGCTAGTCATTTGAAGCGCGCCACTCGCACCGTTTATCAGCTCGGATCAAAGTTCAAACGGCGGCGCGGCGCAAGTAATGGAATATAATTACAGTATTTTTTGTGATTAAGCTATAGCGTTTCTGCATTTATACTAAATGTATTTAGACTTCTGTTTTTCATACAAATACATAGGAACCATGTTACATTTTAACCATGATATTGAGGTGCTCTATTTATGGTTTTAACTTTTATTATCATGATCTATGGATGATACTATGGAAGAGCAATGGTTAATTAGAAAAAACAAAAACTCAGACAGTCAGAATAATTAAATTTCACCTTATTAAAATGAGGTTGCTAAAATTTTTACAGATATTACTGATTTTGATATTGACATTTTAATATTATCAGGCAACACAAGCCTGTTTCTTAATTTGAAACAATATTACTCATTAAAACTGCAGAACTAAGAAATTATTATTTTCTGTTAAGATATTTATTTTGTTAAGGAAAAATGACTGGAAAAGTGTAAAGAATTCAAAAAAACATGAAGTGTTTGTCACGTTATGACTATAAAGAATAGTGTAAAGCCACAATTAACTGTCTGGTTTTTACAACTTTCACTTTTTTTCTGCCTTTAAACTTGAAGGAAGTAAAAATTTGACATTTATCGTGACAATTATCAACATCGACTGATATGAAAAATATTATCTTGATCATTTTTTGGCCATATTGCCCAGCCCTAGGAATTGTCAACATTTTGATGGTTAAGAAGGCTAAGACCTCTTACTATTTTTAAAGGAAGAGGTAGGAAAAACAAATTTGAGTTTAAAACTAGCTTGTGCATCATACAGTAACATGAGAAGTGCTACAATTAAAAATTCCAAAACTGAGAAGTACAAGCTATGATTTTGCTAAGTAATAGGATCAAAATGTTTTGCTGGTCCTGAAACCACATTACTCGCAAAGAAAATATCTTTAACCACAACCCTAACCATAAAGTACCTAAAATGAGAAGGAAAAGATATAAAGCCCCTTACTCTAAGATCTGATTGGTTGGTAGGAATGAACAACAAGATGCTGATCCAGGAAAATGTCTTTCTTGGCAAAATCATTGACGTTGTGAAGCTAATACAGACATGTAGGTGTGACAGAGAAACAAAGAAAGACTACAGAGTAAAGTTTTTAGGAAACCATTTTTTATTTTAGGAAAAAAAATCACATTTAAAGGGATAGTTCACCCAAAAATGAAAATAAAGTCATTAATTATTCACCTACGGTACTACAGTATGTTGTTCCAAACCCATAAGATCTTTGTTTATCTTTGGAACACAAATTAAGATATTTTTGCTTTCCAAACCTGCATAGGCAGTAACACAACTGACACATTTAAGACCCAGAAAGGTTGTAAGGACATTGTTAAAACAGTCCATGGGATATTAGTGGCTCAACCAGTTTATACCTTATTTTAACTTTTTGCGATGAAAATAATTTATAATGATGAGATTTACCATTTTTACTATTTCAAATAACTGCTTAAATAATATTTGTAGTCTGGTTTTTAGCTAGTAATGATGTAGCTCCTGAATTGACGTGTAAGGAGTGTTCAGTGATGAAGGAGGGTCATAAAAGAGTTAGCAACACAATGATGTGATGAATATTCATCACTCTAAATCACTAAATCACTGTACTATGAGTTAACCATAGCATGGTGACTAAATG